>JAZDUA010000571.1:692500-959677 GCA_038098605.1 Gryllus longicercus
TGGACGCTTCTGCGTCATTTAACGCAGTTCAGAAGGCGAGCTGAAGGCTGGCTATGAATTCGCACGGGAGCTGGCAAGTGCGTGCGGCGGCCACTGACCTCCACGATATATCGAAACTACGCGTTTTTTAAATTCCTAGAATTGCAAGTAGAACCATAGGAGAGTCTACTTTTCTAGACCGAACTCGTACAAATAACAAAATGCAGGTGTTATTGTTTCATTATAATTCTAAACTTTGGTCATGGTTTTATCCCACGACCTCTCTGTTACTTCCCGAATGTTTTCTGCTCCTTATTAACGTAAATGTATTGCAGTTGGTGATCAGCTTAGTATGAAGGATATTGAAAGAGTGGGCTCTTTGGAAAGGTAATTTTCTGCTGGTAACATACCGCTGAAACCTAAAGGCCGCTTCGATCATCTCGTCTAAGTAAACCTGTCAAAGTCATGGTTTTGATACCACCAGTTACGAGATGACTGATATTGTCTGTATGAATCTTTGACCATATAATTTTATCTTGGATTTTGTTATCTGCAAGTTATGATCAGTAATGTCACGGTGTAAGAAATGCACTGTGGTAGTGCGTAAACTGAAACGCAATTTTCAGAGTAAATAAATCAGTTTTGACGACTCTCGCATTTTTTTTTCCGCGTCGCAGGCCGGCCTTCATATGTTCATAGCAAGATCGTCTTATCCACATCGCATGTTGCAATTGGTTTTGGTCTCAGTGTCAGCGTGTTATTGATATATTAATGTTATTGCGGGATAAAAAGAAAAGAAGCATACACTTTTCGAACGAGGAGGCGAAACAATTAATACAGTTAGAATCATGAAGAAAAATATATCAGAATGCTAGATACACAATACATTCGCATGGAAATAAAAAGAGAAGGTATGTATTGAATTTTTTGTACTATTTATTAATTTTAATTTATAATTGTGCACATGTATAATTATAATTTATTCACATCTGCTAAGTACTATTATACATGTGTTTTATTATATTATAATCTCAATTCATTGGTAACAATAACAAAATTCAATCACCCACTTTATACTACCTTTTCGTAAATGTCTTTATCTCATATTATGTTTGTTTACTGTATGTTAATTGGAAATCAATCAAATGTCATTTATTTCCATTACTTTGAACATGCGTGATAGAATTTACATATTATTATTTCTCATCTGTTTTATTTCCACCGCTGTATATACTTTGAAAATCATCCCTAGTCAATTTCATAAATTCCTGCTTTTTTATAAATGTTAATCGTAAGTATTTATAATGTTTGTGACAATGTTATCTAATTTGTATTACTTAATAAAAATGATTTATTACATATTAATTTTAAGAAAAAATATGTTACGTATACGTTTGGTCATTAAATTTACTTTCGATTCAGACAATTTATCTACATGTGTATTTACTTCGACTGAACATTATGATGCAAATCAAATAGATTTTATTTTATACTTGCCACAACGTTATAATGACCGTTATAATGGCCAAAAACATGTTCAATTTTGACCTTTATTGATTAATAAAGGGCTGCATCAAAGACTGCTGACTTACAGTTTATTTATTGTACCATATTATAAAACGATAATAGAAGTTACTAGGACACAACCTGCGCAAATGCATTCTTTCATATGTGAAACTTTTCTTTTACGCATGGAGACAGATAGAGGAATAATTTTTACTGCATTATGGAGACTGGGGGAAAGCATAAAGATTTGAAAAATAATACAAACTAATGAAAAGAAACCAGAAAATAAACTTGCTGTTATATGCAACAGAACATGAAAACAGGAGGTGGTACCAATATAGCAGTAAGCTTAGATACTTCAGAGGAGAAAATAAGGGATATATGAATGGGTGAAGACCAAAACGATGTAAGTGACATTTTATAAATTCTGAGAAAAAAGTGTTTAATTTAGGTTATATTTCAGTGGCAATGCATTTTCGTGGTTTTAATGAACAATGAAATTCCGTGGTATTAAGTATGAAACAAAACACCATGTCTTTACAGCACTATTGACTTAAATAATCGGATTTGCTTGAATTTATAAAATGTCACTTATACCGTTTTGGTGTTCACCCATTCACATGATACTAAGTGTGGAGTGGTGAATCTACGTCTGCGGCGGGGGCAGAAGAGATTACTCGCTTTGCGAATGAGGAAGAGAAAAGAGCTGAGACAATACGGGACTCATGAAAACCATCTTTTTTAAAACGAAGTATTTCATTCAAATGGACAAAGTAAAATATAACAATACCACAGAACTTTCCATTTCAAGTATACTGATGTAGAAATACGATACCAGAATGAAAGGAAAAGATGAGGAGAGAAAGAACACAAGTTGAAAAATGGAAATTTTTAAAAAGGAATTAGAATAAAAAACTTCAAGTAGAACAGCTTAATAGAGACTTGTAATTGAAGATGTAAATAAAGTGTTATTCAATAAATGTTTATTAGTCAATATTTTCCCCCTTTGCCTGCAGGTGGAACAGGCACATCATCATCATTGCCGTCATCATTGCCGTCATCGTCATAATCAAGAGGTCTTTCTCCCATTTATAGCAAAATTTTGTAATAATGCAGTATCTGAAACAATTCTTTGTATTCTATTCAATTTCAAGAGCATTTCCAATCTCAATATTGGGAAGCGACGCTTCCAAACACTCTTTTACCGCCCCGCAAGATTGCTTGTGCGAATGTGCGCTTCATTATGTAGGTTTTCAACACCAGTGGTAGGCGTAGGAAATGGTATAATTACTAGGTAACAACAATTCTGGAAACCAAAATCGCCGAACAATATTTCGGAACCAAATTCTCAGTTCTCAGATTTCGCCTTGACTCGGGAGTTGTTGAAAATGACCGGATCGGGTGTTGGACAACGGCAATGTCCGCTTCCCCACACGTGTTCGTTCGCCTTGGGCACGGTGCGACTTCAATTTGGTCAACAGTCAACAGTCAGAGCTAACATGAGGAAATGGCTGCCAGAGGAGTCTGCGATTGTTGAAGTGACAAATCGACAAGTGAAACAGAGAACGCGTTGTGGGACGCAGGAGCAGGAATGGTATTCTAATGGTTCCTAAGAACACTCTTCGGAAAGCTGTATAGTTCGATTTTCTTGATTTGAACATTTTAAACTGAGGATATACCAAAGGAGGCTTGTGCAAATGAATTAATTGCGGAGAGGGGGTGGGCGAGCACAGGAGGCGGCGAGGCCAGGCAGGGCAGGGGCGGAGGTGGGCAGGGGCACGCGTCCTTTGGAGGGGACGCAAAGGAGGGCGGGGCAAGGCGCCCCCTGCAACCGCCCTCGCCAGGGAGGAATGCGATCCCTGCCACGTCGCCCGGCGTCGTCGTTAGAGCTTCAATTAGCGGGCGTGAGGAGCGCTGTCGACGACGTGTCGCCGCATCGGACACGGACGACCCCACGATCGTTAGGCGGGAGGGGCGGTGGCTCTGGGGCGGGGGAGGGGAGGGGAGCAGAGCGGGGGCGGCGCGGGGGCGGCGCGGGGCGGCGCGGGGGCGGCGCGGGGGCGGCGCGGGGGCGGCGCGGGGGCGGCGCGGGGGCGGCGCGGGGGGCGGCGCGGGGGCGGCGCAGGGGTGGCGCGGGGCGGCGCGAGGGCGGCGCGGGGGCGGCGCGGGGCGGCGCGGGGCGGCGCGGGGGCGGCGCGGGGCCGGCGCGGGGGCGGCGTGGGGGCGGCGCGTGGGCGGCGCGAGTGGGGTGGAGACGGAGCGGAGCTGAGTCGTGGGGCCTTTTTCTCGCCCAACTCCCCGGCGCCGGGCTCCCCTTCCTGCTATCGCCCTTGGCGCCCCCAACGTACACAGGGCACGCTCGCTTCTCTGCTGAGGTCATTCGAATGAGGCCTTTCTGTCTTCTGTAGCAGTCAATAAGATAGGTCCTATTCTTGGTGACATAACATTTCTAATCCACTTTCATGAATCCTTTATTCACGACACTTTTACATACTTCTTGAATGTCAATATACAGAGGGTCAATGTAGTTGGACGTGAAAATTAATGCCATCATTGCATTATAATTAGGACCCTATGTCTTGAAAATGTGGTACATTGTTACATTACTAAAATGTACTGTTACATTACTAAAGAAAGATATTTTTGTTTCTCATATAATACATCCGTAGAATAGAAAAAGTTATGCAATGTTGCAGTAAAAATTAGCAATTTTGTGGCCCAAAAATTCGTATTTTAAGTTCCTAATACCAAAAAAGTGAATAAATATTGTTAGTACATGTAGTACATTACTTCTTGTAACAAGCTGGGTAGTCAAATTCCAAGTATATTTTCCTGCAGATTAGTAATTCTTCTACAATTAAGATCGATACAAATGTCGATTCTTAGTTGTGTACAAATCCTACAAATGTCGATTCTTACTTGTGTACAACTTATATTACTTTTCGTAGTATACGGGAAATTTCGTAGTATTCGTAGTAAAAATGGCCAACCCTGCAAAACCTCGCTTGTGATTCAACATTACCATTCGCCGCAAGCGGCGAACTCTGCTTCAAAGGTCGTTTCCTGCGAGGGGCAGGCGGGAAGGCAGCTGCACCTTCTAGCAACTAAACTAATAAAATTAATAACACTAATAATAATACGTATGTTTAGTCTAAACTACTAATACAGATTTTCCTGAATTTTAGTTTTACTTGGTAAACCTTGCCTCAACCGCTTATCTTCCGTCCATCACGCGCCACCTCCCCTAGAGCCCTTCCCTCGCAAATTTGAGAGCTCGTGTCCGCGTCCGCTGTGAAACGGTTCACTAATGTCGTCACATGCGGAAGGTCGGTTCAAACTGGAAAAGTGCTGTAAATCTGTCTTTCCGAATTTTTCAACAGAGAAACTTCATTTATGGACACGATCAGGTATGTTGCTATAAACAACGTAAGTGGTCTTGAGAATAGATTTTTTAGATGGAAAATTATAGTCCTGGAGTCATTGGTATTTTTTCTAGCTGCTATGTGGAACCCTGTAAATGCTTTGCGGCTTGCAATTAGCATATATGAAGAGCCCCATGTTCTGCCTTGTCCTGGTAATACTGTGAACGATTTTGTCATGTGAAATGTGATAATTGGATTCTTTGACGCTCATTCTATTCAGGGAGATATTAGTTTGAAAATGTATGAAGCTCTGGAATTTCTGGAAAGTGAGACTGAAGAATGTGCAAAAGAAAAGTCAACTGGTTATACTGAAACAGCAGAGTCCGAAAACAGTAATACGGATTACAAACCAAGTCCCAGAAAAGGTCCGATATTACTGTTCCCCTTTGTGACAGAGAAAAGGCTGCGCAATATTGGCAGAATGCTCAAGGAAAGAAACGTTTGAGTTTGCAAACTGTGCAAAAGAAGTTCCGTGTGGTGAAATCGGAGCGTGAACTACATACTACAGTGGCTCACATTAATTATCGGACAGCCGCAATCACTGAAGGTGTTTCTTGTTTGATTGTTAATTTTTCGCGCGTGCGCGGAAGTTACATATGAAGAAACGCAAATGAACTGTGTCTTTATTATTAGGAAACAGAATAAAACAAAGAAAATGTTTCTGATGCACAACATACGTTTCAAAAACACGGATTTATACGTGAATGTCTGAATACGTGAAATCACATTAATATTCGGCCACGTAGTGGAAAATGACCATCCCGTCCCCAGGACAAACGAAACTATGCAGTCAGTCGCTGTAAATAATTCCGCCTCTAAACACCTTGTGGTTGTCTACCACGCAAAGGGACGCTCCTGTAGGGAGATCGCAAATCTTTTACTCACGAGCAAGAGCACGGTGCACGATGTCATTAAGTGATTTGAGATAGAAGACGGAATTGAATCTAAACCGCGACAAGGACAACGTAAGAAAATCCGCGAAAGAGAGCAGCATGCAAATTTGAGGAAAGTACGAGAAAATCCGGTGAGTCCCGTCCAGCTGGCAGCGGAACTGCGCGAATTGTCAAGGACATCTGTGCACCCCGAAACAGTGCGCCGAGTAATTAGGAATGCCGGATATCACGGCAGAGCGGCCAGGAAGAAACCTTTTATTGGGGCTGGAAATATAGCTAAACGACTTTAGTTTGCAAAATAATATGTGACGAAATCAGAGGAGTGGTGGCGTGAGGTAATTTTTGTAGACGAGAAAAAGTTTAATATTTTTGGCAGTAAGTGCAGGAAAATGATATGGCGCAAACGAAATACAGAATTGCATCCTAAAAACGTAACAGTGAAACACGGAGGAGGACACATAATGGTGTGGGGTTGCATATCAGCTGTTGTCGTGGGGGAGCTGGTGTTTATTAAAGACACAATGGACAAACATCAGTATCTCAACATACTGAAAGAGAATTTACACAAATCTGCTGACACTCTGGGCATCAGGAGTTCGTTTAAATTTTATCAAGATCACGACCCGAAACACAAATCATATTTAGTGAGGGAATGGTTGTTGTACAATTGTATAATAGTGCTGGAAACGTCTCTGACCTCAGTCCAATCGAGAATTTATGGCACGAATTGGAATGCACAGGCAGAAGAATCCCAATTACGTCAAAGTCCCATCTGCAAGCGAGAATCAAGGAAAAATGGTCACAAATTGAACAACAGTACCTGAATAGGATTATTGGTTCAATGCCAATGCGATTGCAGCAACTCATTGACAACATTGGATATAAAACAAAGTATTAATTTTCTTCTCGTTTATTTATTTATTCATTTATATAATTTATATAAATTACTAATAACTTAAGAATATTACTGTGGCTAATGAATCCAAAACATTTTATTTAGTTTTCTTTTTTATTGAATGTGTCAACTACATTCGGCATTTTTGTTTTGTTTATACTGTTTCCGTTAATAAAGGAACACTTCTGTTTCACTTTCTTGCTTATATCTTTTTCCTACAACCCTCAAAATATTGCAGAACGTAGGATTTGTGGACTATATCTGGGTGACCGAATATTAAAGTGAGCCACTGCAGGTGGAAAAATATTGTGAATGAAGGCCAAGAAAATAAAAGATTTTAAAGCTTTCTCATCCTAAATAAGTCGTTTCAGAGTATCAAATAAAATTATTAGTCGGAAGATTACAAAATTTGTATCCAAAACGCAGATAGAGCAGAGAGAATTGGATGACACTAAGTGAGTTTTTGGCCAATGTGAAGGAGAAACTATGTAGTTTTCCTGAAACACCTGTATGCAATGCGGATCAGTCTGGTTTTGTGAAGGAAATGTGTGTGAAACGCACGTTGTCCACAGAAGAGAAAAGCACAGAGAGTCAATGGCACAATTAATTAGCTCTCTTTTTTATTCCTATACAATCATGCCTATGATAAATATGAATGGAGATATTTTCCCATCTCTTTACATTTGCTTGCAAGAACAAGGGCAGCTAGGGTTTCAAGTAAAAATAACAATATTTACAGCAAGACATTTAACTATCGATGCTTCGAAATCAGGAAAAAAACATGCAAACATGCAATTTTTCATAGGCAATGCATTTTTACCGCATTGCGAAGACAACTCTCTAATTTTGTTAGATTCGTGGTATGGCCATAACAACGCTTTTGAATTTGAAGAGCAGGCAGAAAAGTGTTGAAGTTGTCAGAAATCCTCCTGGAAAACGAATTGCTTTCAGCCATTGGACAAATCTTTTTTTCGCCAGTGGAAGTTGCTGTTCAGGAAAATATCTCATAAAACAATCTCACAAAAGATGTATGAACCGAAAACATAGTTTTACAATATTTAGAAACTGCAGACAGTACGTGCTGTTTAGCATCGCCAGTTTTTAATAAAATCTATTCTTCGAAATTCCATCTTGAAGTAATAATCTGTAAAATCTTGCAATTTTTGAAAATTGCAAATGCAAAGATTCAACTTTGTTTTTAACGCGACGGGGAGATGGTTTCATCTCTGAGGCAGGTGGCTCACGGTAGCGTGAATGCCTTTCTAACTTTTCTTTATTTAACGCTAAAAACATTTAAAAACTGAGTGAGAAGTACTCTGGGGAGAAATGCGATCTGTTCACGATTTCGTGAGCTCTGTCATAGCTATCAGAACTCACTTTAATGTTAAGGTGAATTATGAACTCATATAGCAACGAGTGTTTTGGGCAAGAATTGGTAAGGAAAGTCATTCACTTATGTCCTAATCCATCGTTTTATGCAAGTATTGCTTTTCTGTGAATTTCTTCATTTCATTTTTTAAGAGGAAAGCACATATTATGAGTTAATAAGAATAAATGAATTAAATAATTACACGAGTTCGAATCACAGCCCGGGAAAAAAGCTATTTTGAAACAGTTTTGCTAGTATAAATAAGTTGAGAATTGTAGCCATTCTAGTTTAAATGCACTCTTCGGGTATTGGGAATAACACTCGTGGCCGTCGTCGGCAAAGCAAATCATTTGTCCTGCTTCGTCAGCACGTCGGCAACAAGCACGTGTTTTGACCTGACAATTTTTTTAATTAGTATGTTACCACATGTGGGGATTAAATAGGATTAAATATTTCACACGACGATAAAAACGATTTATCGTCTTGTATAATAAATTACTGTCAGTTTTCTACTCGTTTTATTTCTTTATTTGTTACAAGCATATTAAGTCTTTTTAAAAATATTATGCAATACAAATGTAAACTAATTCATTATATATCACTGTTTTGTTAAAATAAACATTATTTTTCTTTTTGCTGATCAGTATAGTCTCTAATTGTTTAGAAACAGTTATGCAGCAGAAAATATTTTACTTTTAACTTAAATTAGTGTACCGTCTTCGTATTGTATGTGAATTTCTGGCAGTTAGCTGTTGATACTGACACATGACGCGATTTATACGACGTGTGTTATAATCATAAATATCAATATTGCATGAAAATATACTTCCACTGTTAAGTAAGTCAGTTTTGACAAATATTACAGATTCGTCAATAAATAGGCAATGCAATGGTAAGATTTCAAGCTCAATGAAGAGAGGCTTGCAGGGATCACGCGGATGAAATTTTTTCATTATGCGAATAATTTTCTTTTGCAATCTAAAGGTTTGGATACTACATGATGAGCTTCCCCAGATTATTATGCCATACTTCAGGCGGGAATGCATATTTGCAAAATACACGCAATGAGCTGCATGAAGGCTGACAGAATTTGAAATAATTCTGAATGCGTTACATAATGAACTTAATTTAGTGTTTAATTCTGTTATATGTACATTCCAGTACATTCTGTTATATGTACAAATGTATATTCCAGTTCATGACATAATTTTATTTCTTTGCCACTCCAGGTTTGGCTAGCCATTCATTTTTTTCTGAAGATTGTTTTAGTTGGTAAGAGTTGCTTAATGCGGATTCGTCAAATATTCCTCGGCGTATGAAATATACCTCTACCTATATATGAAGCGACATTGTTTGTGTTGCAGTTACCACACATTTAATGAGTTCATGTAATAAAAACAAACATGATTGCTTTTTCACATTATTTTTATAATTGGATGTCCTGTGCAAACCGCGACAATTAACTAAACAAAAAAACTTATGCAAAAATCGGCGAGGAGTAAACTGTTCAGAAAATTAATATTCTGTATAATGTCCGCGGTCCGATGCAAAACCTTAAAACTCTTCTGTTCCAGTTGCTAGGCCCATCCGATTGGTCGCCGATTGCCTAGTGGTCCACGTTCCGCGTTCTGTGCCCGCTACGCTACTTGTCAGCCACGTGCGGAGCCTGTGGCGTAAATTTAATTGACGAACCTTTAATTGATTCGTTCCGTCGTGTGCCTTCGACGGATTCCCACGCGGGGAGTCGCTTTCCAGGCGACCTCGGAGGAAACGGATTTCCGGCGGGGGGGGGGGGGGGGGGGGAATTGCTGCGCGAGTCGACGGAGCTGGCGCCGAGGTCGATGGCTGCCGCATCCGCAGGAGAACCTCCTTCCCGATCGACGGCACAGTCGCTAAGGCTACCGGACGAGAAGATGATGTATCAAGGAGTGCCGTAACTCTCACGTAATGTCGATTAATAGCGATGTCAGCGTTTATTTACGTTACCGAACGTATTCCCTGTACTCTTACAGGAATTCTGCTTTAATTGTATTAATAGCGGTAATAGATGTACCCCGCGTTGCCCCGGTTTTCATTTATCACAATCGTCTGTTAGACAGCAAATGGAATAAATCTTAATTATATTGGTGTGAGATACATTTTGCAAATTGGTCAGACATTTAGTAGTGATGATCTGATTGTATTCTGTTTATTTAGATGGATTTAATTTAATTTCCCATGTTTTTATCCAATTTTGTATTACATTTTTATCTTGCTGCTTTCTACCCTTGAAAGATCCTAGACTCTTTGATACATCCTTGGAAGTGTTTTGAAATATCATTTTTGAATTTCGTGCTGTGCAGTAAGTTGTGGATAAAACCGTGCCGGAAGCGCAAAATTATGTATTGGACACCCGTCACATTACACTTCACATTGATTTTTTGTTCTTATTTGAAGTGTTATAATAGAAACCATTGTCAATAAAAGGTATTCTAATTTTAGTTTATCTCGTAGCATGTCAGTTGAAAGTCATGTTTAATTGTTTGTCGTCCATTTTGAATTATTTGTACCGTAGGTTGCCACCCAATAACTTACTAATTTTTTCTCCAAGTTTTCTCTCTCAAGTTATCCAGAGAAAATGAATTCATCTTATCGGGCAAGATCAGTTTGTACACCGAGGACGACCGTTCTACTTCAACAGAAGTGATGGGTACATACTTCATTCTCGGCACGCGTTCAACTCAAAGTGACACATTTACGGTTCTGTTAAATCCAACAACTCAATTTGCCGTCTACACGTTTTACGCACTAAATTTCGTAGGAAACGTCAATAAGCAGAGATAAATACTCAGTTTGTGTGAAAGGATCTAAGCAGCCACAATTGTTTTCTTTCGAGGAAATTCAATCGTTTTATATTACAAGCTGACTCAGGTTCTTCCGTGAAGTCGGAAAGTAGTAGCATGAAGACTTTCATTGCAAGATCCTCATTGTGTATATTGATTTCTTGCTATCTTACAGATTAAATCATCATACAATTAAAATCATCCTTGTCTGTTATGCAGACAGGAGACAAATGTTAAAAGAAGCCACTGACATTAGACAAATTAGTCTCCTTTTAGGTTTTTAAATGTAAAATAGACATTACTGTTTAAATAGACTCTTTTAGCCGCTATAAAATCGACGCAATTTAGTTCAGATAATCCTAAAATTTGCATATAAAACTTCATTTAGAACAAGATCCCCAGGAAAAAATAGCTTTATCTAAATTCGCGGTCTAATCATCTCAGTCGTGCCAACATCTTCACCGTACCCATCCTCATCCCGCCTCGCCACTGTCTCGCCTCGCGCCACCCCCGCCACTGACCACACGACCTCACCCTCAGCGCCACCCCAGCCATGTCCTCTGCCTTCCCCCTGCCCCCCACGACACCGCCCCTCTCGTCTCGCTCTGCCCGTTCCGCCCCGCTCCGCCCGACCCCTCCCCGCCCCTCCCCTGCCCCTCCCCGCCCCACCTCGCGCCCCGCCCACGCATTCGCACCGCGCTCCCCCAGAGGGCGCTTTTGTGGCTTTCACGCAGCCCCAGTCGCAGCTTCCCAGTTTTAGCGCCAGGCGGCGCGCGCGGCCGTGTGCGAACGCACGTTTTAACATTCGGCGCGGGGCCGTGGAGGGAGGACAGGCTTAACGCGGGAAAAAAGGGAGGGAGCCCTTTCGAGTGGAAAGTTGCGCCGAGTTTCATCACGTCGGGCTTCGGGCGAAAGAGGGAACTTGTGCTAAACAATGTTTCGATGGGCGTACTTTTGAGAACGCTTGACGGAAGCTGTGACAGCAATTTTTAATGTACTTCAAAGACGAGGACGAACATTGTAGCAGTTTCACTTTTTGAACGCTTGCCGAGGGCTTTCTAAGTTCGTGCGTGAACGCTGATGACGAAGACACGAAAAATATGAGTTGTATGTTATTAATTTCTTTGAAATCTCTTTGCATATATTCTGATTTTATTTATTATAAAATGTTGTCCGTAGTACATTCCTTTGCAATACATTTCTTTCATTTTTTCTTTTAATGATTTCTCATCATCGTGACAGATTATTTCATCCAATATGCTATTCCTGAGGTATTTTATATTTTAGATTATTGTTCCTGTAGCTCACATGTATACTATTTTGAAGTTTTCATAACAGAGGGTTCATACTATTTGCTTTCTGAGAGGTTTCTGTATCCTCACCTAACGTATTTCTCCTTCGCTGATCATTGCCTTGTCTTGCCTCCGCGAATGTCGTTTTTCTTCCTCTTCCTTTCAGATCCCGCAGATACCGTTTTCCTCATCCGTCGTTGTCTCATCATCTCCTACGCCCTTTTTATGAAGCCTGGCTAGCTTTTTGAAGCAAGGGGAAAACTTAGGACAATCTGTATTATGAATGTAACTATAATAGAACATAAATTTTTCAGTATTCTAGATTTCAATTATTACTTTCTCTCTTACAGCTTACGCAGTATAGAGGGAATATTGCACTGTTGCGGCGAAAATGCCCAAACTATTATTCTATTTCGAAGCCGTAACAAATTTATTTTTCTGCAAATGTTATGTACGAGCTAAATGAGGTGAAAATATGTTTTCCTTTGGAAAATTTGTTTCAGATGAGAGGAGTTATTTTATCCCAACTAACTCGCTAGATTTGCAATTGAGTGTATGTGTTTAAGTGTAATGGAGGCCGTGAAGAAGCTTCGATTGACAGAGTTGTTGAAATAAATAGTGGAGATTCTATGTGATATTACAAAAGAGACATTTTATTTTACTCTGCTTTAAACACAGCCTGGCTGCGTTATATTCCGACCTCGCGACTGGTAACAGATTATTCTGCGAGTGTAAATCGTCTATTCGGTATTCGCTCAGAGAAATAGAGTGACTATAAATCTTACTTCATTACTTCGACGTTCTTGCTGACTTTATCATCTCTCCGCCGTCACTTCTATCTCCAGCCTCAAATACATGTCGTGTGTGGTGTCGCATTCATTCAACCCCTACGTCTGTCAGAAAAAGTGAATGGTTTTAATATTATGAAGGTGAAGAGCACAAAATTTAAAATAATGTAAGTCGCTGTTGACGAACTATAATGCCCGTCTCACAATTATTGCACTCTCTTCCAAGACATCAAATGCATGATTAAAAAAGTAAATTTACGTTTGGGATTCTTGCTGGAAGACTGTTATATTGTTGCGTTCCGCACCCACATTTTCGATCCAGGCTTACTTTGAAGCTTACTCTGTTGTCAGGGATCTATCCGATAGGTTCTATCGATCATGCGCTACTCGAGGAGTTCTTTGTAGCATTGGGAGTAAATTGTACTTTTTTTGACAGTCGCTGGTATACTCGTGGGGTTCTTTGCAGCATCTGGGAATAACTTTTACTTTTTCTGACAGCCATCGGTCTCAATTAATGACGAGGCTAAGTCAATAAGTATGTTCACTTTTGTTTTAATCACTTTTGTAGGTTGAATGTATAGCTTTGAGCACTTTCCAGCCTTAACATGACATCGTTCACTTTGCTTGTGGTAAGTTTCAGCGTTATCATCCAATGTTCCATTCAGATTTATTGATTGATTAATGATTCCTGGCACGTTAACTGCTAATGTCTTTAGTTCCGTAAGTGTAGTGCATGTTTTCATCAGGAGATGGCAGTGATATTCCAGAGCTTGATGGTGTGATCCGGCGATGCTAGCTGGAGGTTCCCCAACCAGGTATCCCTCACTAGCCGGGCCCCGCCCCGTTAGGGGCAAGCTCTAAGCTCCCGACCGCTCTCCCGACATCTATGGTAGTGTAGGGTCTGTGTGTGTAAGTAAGGGGAGAGGATAGGGCAAGGACGGGGAAGGAAAGATCGCGCGCGAACCGTGGCCCGTTTATTTCGGTACTGCTCTTGCATTCGCTTGGTGTTGAGTGGAGAAACCTCGGAAAACTACCGATCAGAGCAGCCCGCTGCTACAATTGTCCTCTAGGCAGCGGCTGAATTCGACCTATCTGGCAAGCTAGTGTGAAAAATCCTGCCGTTCGAACCCCAAGACGTCAGAGGCGCTGCAGTGATATCGGATCACGCACTGAGCCACCGCTTCTGGTCGTAAAGCGGATAATATGAAGGACTAAACATTGAAAATCTTGGTGCCTATGTTGACAAAATAGTCTCATTGTAACTTTTTTTACTGTTGTAATAAATTATGAACACTGAGCGCAGATTCTTATTGACTTACCTTGAACTGTTTGCACGGATAGAATATGAGATCTCGTTAGGACAGGATATTATCAGAGGGATGTACATTTCCCTGGTGTACATGTATTTTTTATCCCATTCCTTTGCATGTAGTTTTTTAAGAATAATACAACAAATTCTTTAATTGAAACTAATTGATTAAGGACTTATATAAAAAGCGCGAGCATTCGGTTAGCGAAGTCTTTCGGCTGATCGGTGATCTCTTATGGAAGTGGGTTTGTTTATATGTAGTGTTTTCTGCCTGACCCCGAAGTAATTTATTCGGTGCCTGTCGGCCCACTGTGCGGCGCTAAGAGATCGCAGCTGCGTCGCTGCCTCGCGCCCTTCCAGCCCTTTCAGCCCTTTCCAGGGCGCCCGACGCGACGCCGTCACTCAGGGCGCCTCGCGCGGCCCTCGGAATTATTAGGGCTCTTTATTTTCGGCTCGTTCGGGAGCGATCGGCAGCGCCGCGGCGCCGACGCCGACGCCGACGCCGACGCCTGACACTCGGCGCCGCCCCTCGCCGCCCCTCGCCCCCCCCGTCGCCCTCCGCGCCCGCGGAGCTGACAGGGGGGGGGGCAGAATCTGGACGGTTGCAAGTTTAAGGTGGTTGGCTTCTTCTTTCTTCTTTCTTCTTCTTCTTCTTCTTCTTCTTCTTCTTCTTCTTCGTGTACTTGTCTTTCTTTCCCTTTCCGTTTATTCCTTTTCTATTTCTTCTTCTTTTTTTCATTTCTATTTTTCTCAGGGGCAGTACATGGACGGTTGAAGATTTAAGGTTGTAGGCTTCTTCTTCTTCTTCTTCTTCTTCTTCTTCTTCTTCTTCTTCTTCTTCTTCTGTTTATTCATCGTCTTCTTCTTCGTTTTCTTCATTTTTTCCCTTTCCTCCTATTACTTTTCTGTTTATCCCGCTTCTTTCTTTTTTCAGTTTTTTATTCATTTTTTCTCTTCTTATTTCTGTCTTTTATTTTTCCTGGCCTCTTTTCTTCTTTTTTATTTACTACTACTTATTCTTTCCATGACTTTCTTCTTTCATATTGAATGATTACGGTCTTTGGCCAGGCGACGCTATCAGTTTACTTAATGTTTACCTTAAACTATTGTATTATAATTCTTGATTTATACTTTTCGCCAATGAGTTGTGATGCTGTATATTGTATGCAATTAACACTCATAAAACATTTTATTGTACTGCGCTAGTTCATTAAAGCAGTATTTTCTCGGTAACTTTATATATATATATATATATATATATATATATATATATATATATATACATATACATATATATACTAGTGGAATCCGACAGACGTCCTTCCCTTTATCTCTTTCTTATTCTTTCCTTCTCCCTTTCCTGTCTTTCTCTCCACACTGTCCGTCCTCTCTCTGTCTCCGTTTCTCCGTCTCTCCAATTATCTCTGCCTGTGTCTCTCGCTGTCTCACTTTCTCTGACTTTCAGTTTGTTTCTCTCTCTGTGTCTATCTATGTTTGCCTCTTCTCCTTCTGCCTCTATCTGTACCTGTATCTCCCGGGCGTTACTTCACAATCGCAGGGGCAGACACTCTTAATACTTCAGAGTACTGCGGGTTGCGTGGAGCGCCATTATATAAAGATCCTGAACAGGGGCGCTTGGGTCAGCATAAAATCATCAAAGCGCGTTTATGTGCGTAGACATATGCACATCGTACTACGCCCATATTCTTTCCACAAGTGTAAGCAATAAGTTAACCACGTTTTCTCGCAATCAAATGAACAGTACGACAGCGCATTAAGTACGAATCAACCAAGAAACAAACAGTCTTTTGTGTGTAAGATTTATGTATCAACTTTTTATAGAAAGTGTGTATAAAAATGTCGGTGAGAATTTTTCGCTGCCGTGACTGTACGCCTCAGAACGCAAGCGAGTGGTCTGATCGGTCGCCAGTCGGTCGCCGGCGCCAGCCGCCTGCGAGCGTAGTTCAGGCCAGGGGCCCCTGTCGAGTGACTTGGTGTGAGCGGAAAACCCAGCGAACGATTGAACAGCGGTAGTACATCAAATTTTGAGTTGGACTGCTGAAATCGACCGCGGAGACGTTGGACATGATTCGCTTAATGATAAAGCAACAAACTGCATCTCTTAAGCAGGGGCGGATGCAAAGACGAATTTTGGAAGGAGAAATTTTTCATTCAAAATGTTTTGGTCGAATGTGTCATATTAAAGATTATGCAGAATGACGCAGGCTAATCTCAGCACGTGTTGCGATACAATTTTATTCGTTTAAATGTTGATACAAAAATATTTTTGCTTGAAAGTTTCGTGTCAAGTTAAAATTAAAAGTTCGTGAGAAATGTTGGGGAGGGGAAGTTTCCCTCCCCGTGAGTCGGCGCCTGTTCTACTCTTTTCAAAGGGCCGAGCGAGCGGGCCCCGCGCTGGGCCGTCGTCGACGCCAAGAACCGACGCCAACGTGCGTCGAGTGCGTGATGTGGCGAATGCAGATTGTCGGCGAAGTGGGCGCGTGATTGTAGATCGCGTTAGCAGTGATGAGATGACAGTGCGCACTATTGTCGCTGACAATTTGGGGATGTGAACGTTCTGCGCCAAACTCATCTCGAAGTTCTCGACGGACGACCGGGAGCTGAGTCGAGTGTCTGCTTGCGAATGCGTTCTGCCAGGGATTGAAAAAGAACTGGGCGTTTTGGACAACGTAATCGCGGAAGATAAAATTTGGATATTCGAAATCGACCCGGAAACAAGGAGGTAAATTTCCTGAAGGTACACTGCGGCACCACGTCGACCAAGAAAGTTCGAATGAGCAAATCCAAAGCTCATCGTTTTCTTCGACTCCAAGAGGGTGGTACACAACGAGTTTGTTCCTGAGGGTATGCCAGTAAATGGCGCAGAAGTGCTAAGAAGGCTGAAGGCAAGGGGCAACCGGTTGAGGTAAACAACCACCGGAAATTGGAAATTACATGACGACAATGTACCTAGTCGCACCTGCTCCAAGATGTGAACATTGAAACCAGGCGGGCAACATTGACATGATTCACTCTACTGCCAATGTTGACTGAGTTTGAGACGGTTTCTTGTTTGTGCATGAATTTACTTTCATCTTATGAGCTCTCCTGTGTTTGCCTCATGATTGGGTAAAGATATCTCCGATACTGTTGCGAATAATAGGACGAGACTCATGAAATACAGAATTCTTTTTGTCAATTGTCTGTTTATAAATTATTTACGGAACTCTTTTACCTTCAAGGATGTAAAAATACCTTATACTGAGACACGCTGATTCCAATTCTACAAAAATAAGAAAATAAGTTAGGACAAATGAAATCGTCATGTGCAACATTTAATATTGACCTCTATACCAGCAAACAATAATGCCCAAAAAGTATGAGCAGTGTTTACGTTTATGAAATAAAAATGAAAATTTAAATCCAATTATTAAAAAAATGAAGTGAAAATATATTAATATTTCTGCTTGCATCTCCAGGTAATCCGTTTCTCTTCCCCGCACTTGCTTTGGTCCGCAGAGTTGACAATGACAAAGAAATGAATTTTGCGTGATTGGCGTTATTTTCCCTGTAGTAATTCTACTTGTTATTTAGATGTAATCTCGCCCAGCGAATCAGCTCGTAGTCCCTTCAACTTGTCTGCACTCTTGAAGAATCAAACCAGTAACAGTCATCGCGCATTACAAAAATTGTGAAACATATAGCCATGGATAAAATTCCTTAAATGAGGAAGTAAATTCAATGTGCTTACTATATTATGTATAAGAAAGAAAATAAATCGTTTTATGTTTGTTAGGGAAAATTCTGAATAAACAGCTTAATAAACAAATTACTAAAACATAATTTAATAACGTTCAAATACATATTTACAAATACAAAATACAAATATTTATTTTTCTGCTTGTTAGGATTTTTCTTATTTTGCTAATAATATCTTTTCATAAATATCTTAAGTAGATTTTTATCCCTTAACAGTACTCAAGTACAGACAAAAAACACCACAAACTTACGGCGAAAAAACGAAGTGAAAGTCTGCGACTTGCCACTTCGCTACGAGAGCCGCGACCGCGTGAACAGAACAAAGAGAAGACAAAAACGAAACAAGGCAAAAAAAGGAAAAGCAAACGAAAAAGGAGCAACCGCTCTCCGACAGTTGTCGGTGCGTCAGAAGTGCCTTCAACAAATCCAAATAGAGGAAGAAAACTGAACATCACGGGGCGTTTCCCCCCCTCTCGCGCGCCCTCTCGGCGATCTTCCGAATGAGTGCGTTCCTCTGCGGGTGAGTTGAAGGCGACTCAGGCATCGGCGCGGCGCGGCAGGTCGCGAGGGACAGGAATCGAGATCCCGCCCCTCCACGACGAACGAACTAAAATAGAAAATATACAAATAGATTGGTGCGTAAAAACGTATGTAGATAGTAATATACATACATAAAATATTTTATTGATGTAATAAATAAAACCTTCGCCGATCAGATGGCCCAGATCGCTAAGACAGTAGTGGCCTAGCAGTTCCGGTCCACAAGATCGCGGGTTTGAGTTCCGCCTCGGGATTGGGTATGATTGTGTATATGTAAATGTGTATGTCTGTATGTCTGTGTCATCATTTCACCTTCCATTATTATCATCATTTAATCTCCCATACCCTACGGGCTAACAACTCTGCGGGATAAAAATGAGAACTAGCTAAATGCTGATCTCATGATAAACTACATGCACCCGCCACCGAGGTAATGTTACTGAACCCCGGTAAATGCGGAGTGTATGCACGCTTGTCCAAGTCAGCCTGTATGCAAACAATAAATAAAAAAATAAACCTTAATAACAAGCAAGGAATAAAAATACACATGTTAATTCATAAAATATTTTTTTAGACGGACACCAGTAAAAGCGGTTAATTTTAGACCAAGCACATCGTACGTAAAGTTCAATTTTTAGCACTAGTGCTAAAAGTGAGACGATGCTCAAATGTTCTGATAAAACTGTGAATTCAACAAAGTAAATGATATACTTTCGTCTGACCACATTAACTACTACTGGCCTTAATGTAACATAGTTAAGTGTTTTTTTTCTTGAATTAAAATAAAATTAAAGGTAGGGTGTCTAAAAAATACCTGTAAGACACACGTGGTATATGTGACTTTATATTGCACCTGATGTGATGATAGTATTTGAAAGAGTGCATTTTATTTTTGGACTTACTTAACAAGCACCACGCTAATCTCAAGAAAAAATAAGTTTGTAGTAACATCTGTAAACATTTTAATAAAGAAGAAAATCCTACAGACGAATCCGGCCCTTTTGCTGTGAAGCACATTCCTTTGCTTTATGTCCATTTCCCCCTTGCTTTTGATGCATTTTTGTTTGCATATTTACGGATTTGTACATGAAGATAAAGAGATCGCTGAGTTTTCCTCATTTTCACGGTACACGAGGAAATTTGGGTTTAAGTATTATTATAATTCATATTATTAGATTATGAATTTATGTAGAGTAAAATAGTAAAGAAGAGTAAGAAATAGTAAAGTAGAGTAAAGAAGCACTACACTACCACACATGGCAGGAGATAGGTCGGAAATCAAGAACGTGTCCCGTTTGAAGCGGTGCCCGGTTGGAGGGAGATACCTAGACGTTTTCCATAAGCTGACGTGTAGGTCTGCTCCGGATCTCGCCTCCCAGCGAGGAAGGAATCAGCAGGACCTCCCGGGACAAACCATTCACTGCACTAATAACACTTACGACATAGCAGTTGATGGTCTGGGAAACACCAATCAAAGAATCAATTTTCTCTAAAACGGTTATATTCTTGGAGTTGTCAGAATATAAACCTTTCCACTCCCCAGAAGCTCGCGAGGCGACGGCGAGGGCGATGGCAGCGCCGCGGCGGCCTCATTGTTCATTAACTCGCTCCGCACTAATTAAAGGGCGGCTTCCGGATTGTAATCGGCGGAACAGTAATTCGGTAAGTTCCCCCGCGCCTTTGATGTTGCCATCAGGGAGTTCCGAAGGGATGAACACACGCTGCCTCACCTCTCGTTTCCTGCGCCGCCGCCCGCCGCGCAGACGCTGCGCTGCGCTCGCTGCTCCGCGAGGCGCGAAAGCGCCTTCGCCCTCCGTCTCTAATACGACGCGTCGCTGCACTCGGCGACAGGCGCGCAGCTGCGACGTCTCGCGGTGGTTCGAGTTCTTCGGCCTCAGCAGGGGGTTCAGGGATGACAGAGCGGGAAGGGTAGTGGGGACTAGGGGGCGTTTGCCCCTCAAAGCATTAGAATTGCATCTTTGTGGAAACATGCAATATCACCGTAGAATGATATAGAAATATATAAAGAGCTTTATTATAGATTATTTTTAAATTGCAAGAGGACAAAGGTAGAAACCTCTTACACTAGTATGAAGTCACATATTTTATTGAATTTAAGAGCATTTTGAAATTCATTGTTTTGTAGCACATAAATAATGAAATTTTCATTTCACCAATTATACGACATGATCTCAAAATCTAAGAAGTGGTATGGAATAACAATACCCATTTTTTTTGAAATGTTACCGTATGTGATGAAAAAATACCCATGTTTTATAAAAATGTTATTCCTTGCGTGAATTGGGTTTGTTCTTCATTTCTTCTTTCTTCTTCGTATTCTTTCTCATCCTTCATACGTGTAGTTGTGGGAAGCTTTCGGAAGTTTTGTAGATTCCATCCCCTCAACGTGTACCCACCTATTTCAATGTTCTTTTATTATCTTTTAAATCCACTGAACATGCAGGTCATACCATGTATTTTCGTTTCTGAATTATGATTTATGGTGTATTCTTAAGCATGTATTAGCATCGCCGCAAAACTGCATTTCGCAACGTTGTATTCTTGTAGAAATTTGGATACGTTCCAAAATATACCATTTCTAGAGAAACGCCATTGAGGTACACAATTTAATTCGTGTTCATTTCCAGCTTTATATTGTTTTTGAATACCTAACTTGTATGTCCTTATTTTTTTTGAAAAATTCCTAGTTATATTTTCTTTATCTTTTTGACTATTGATTTCACACCATAAAAATTTAATGATGAGTATTTTTTAAAAACAAACTCAATGCTTTGGGGATTACCGCACTGAATTCCAAAAATAGAGTTAGGCGATCCAAATCCGGTTGGATATTCGAATGGCGAAAAATCCGTCCAGTGTTCCACGTCACGATGCTGTATGCGGTGACAATTCTGGCTAAAAAGGCGCGCCAAAATCACATCCTCCAACAATTTCCGGCCTAATCAGGTCCACAGAGGTTCAGTGAGGGCACAAGAGAAGTAAGGGGTAAAATTACTGAAACCGCTAATATCGCAGCGCGGGGTCGAATGTAGTTGTTTGCTTTCGAGTGGTTGATTGTGTTTCTGGGCGCGTCAACTGCTGTCGTCATTAGTCTCGTAAGTGTAGTGCATGTTGCATTCCGGGAGGTGGTGGTGGTGGTGCACATCGCAGGATTCAGGCGCCGACCGACCAGTCAGCTGGCGAGGTTCTTCTCTGCAAGTGTGTTTCCCCAGGGGAGCCCGCCCCAGCCGGGACAAACTGGGTGACCGATTGTGGGGGAAACAGGGAAATCAAAGCGCAGAAATTGTTGCCTATAAGGTTAATAAGGATTCAAGAGGTATCAGTAATAAGATTTTTATAATTATTTAATATTTTAATAATATAGATATTTCATCTTTTGAGGATGTTATCCGATCTTCAATGACACCAACTACCATAAACTAAACACGTGAAAATTAAATCGGAGTTACAGTACTGCACAGAACTAACAAGATGGCGCCGATTTAATTTTGACATATTTGATCCATAATACTTGGTGCCACTGAAGATGTGAGAAAGGATTATCGAAACATGTAATATCTGGATTTATTCAAAATATTAAATAATCATAAAAAGCGTTGTGATCGATACCTCTTGAATCCTTACTAACCTCACAGGGTACCTTGTATGTAGAGTCTTCCGCGGAAGACGGGCCGAGTGCGGGGCGCTGCGGGTGCGGGGCGGGGCCTGTGGGATTTAATCCCCCTCGCCGCCGCTTGGTGCGTGGGCGCTGCTCCTAATAGGCTCTGCGAGGGGCGCAGCGGAGCGCGAGGCCCTCCCCCTCCCCCCTTCCCCCTCCCCTCCCCATTCCCTCTCCCACGCACCGCCCCAGGCTGCTCTGCGACCGCGCACGGGCGACGCCCCCGCGGGGTCGCGCTTTCACATGTCTTGGCTGCGGAGAAAGTCCTCGCCGCACTTTTGAGTGATATACCATATTTGCCGTTCCGCAGATTTCATTCTTTTGCGTTCTTATTTTTTATTTATTTTTCTCGCTTTTTTGTTAGTCTTGCTTTTATGAGGAATTTGTGGAAGACAAAGCGGGTTGTACAAGGTTTTCTCAGGGTATTCCTCTTTTCTTCTTCTCTTTTCTTCATTGCTGCATCAAAACAGAAATTGAATAATTGCCCATCTATCAAAATTGATTTTATTTAATTTTAATAGACAATAATTTAACATTAATTTTGGGAGTTGCAGCATATGCGAGTGATTGAGGATCATAATAAAGAATTTCTTTCTTTCTGTCCTGTCCTTCAATTTTTCATGTTTTCCTTTCTTTTTAGAATCGAAAATTTTTCTCATTTCTTACTTCCTCTTCTCACTATACTTCTCTCTTTCTCTCTCTCTCTCTCTCCCTCTCTCTCTCTCCCTCTCTCTCTCTCTCTCTCTCTCTCTCTCCGTGTACGTACCATGTACGAGTATTTACACTACTTTCCGATATAATTAAGAGTGATCACTATCAGCATGATTAGTACTCGTTACAATATCCAAATTATGTATTTCATAACACTGAGAGGAGGAAAAGTTTCGGTATGCCGCTCATTTCTATCAATTACTTGTGATTTTATTGCTATGTTTGTTGATCTTAAAACCTTCCAGAAGTTTTCATTCACTTCATTTCAGGAACTTCAGAGTTTTCTTCTTAATCTCTGTCAAGCACCCGAGAAAGGTTATTTAAGAAAATAACGTAAATACAGCTTTACTATGCTCACGTTTTGTTGAAAGTTGAAAAATCATACTTGCAATTCGTGTACCGATGCAAATTAGTTTTCTATAATTCAGAAACGTAAAAAACTATTTTTCAAATACTGCTAATCTTGCGATTTTTAAAATTTATTTTTCTCTATTTATGTTAAACTTTTACTCGTCTTTCAACTATTTATAGTTAAAATGACGGGAAGGGATTCTGGAACTCAAGAAAACGTGCGCAGGTAATCTTTTCCCTCCTACGTCACATACAGTTTTTCTGTGTTTTTACTGAATAAATCTAAATCTAAGAATATTTTTCACATAAACTAGGTTTCAGCTCTTGAATTGAGCTTACCAAAAACGCTTGTAAAAATTGGTGCAATTGTAACAAATACGTATTTGTTGAGCCCTTGCACCGTACTAGTTGAATGAACTGTACAAGATAATGGGGAAACAATTTGAAATCAAGTTAACAATTGTTTCACTGTGAAACCTCAATAATTAGAAACTTGATAATTCGATCTTTTTAGGAACCAATCGCGCTCGTATTTGAACCACGTTGTTCCGAAACATTAGATAACTGGAATTTCTCTCCTGTTTCTAAACAGGGGTTTCATACCCTTATCTGAACTTTGCGCATGGATTGTAAATTAAACCAATGTGCATTGATGGCTTTGAGGTAGATACCGCCGATATGATTGGAAAATTGCTGAAATCATTGGAAACAACTCAAAATAACTTTCTCTAATTCATTGTGTCTTAAGAGGCCGTATTTCTTATGCATTATGTAATCTACTCGTTCTCAAGTGTACCCCCCTCATTAATTTCCCTACTTCAATAATTACCGAGCTCAGTAGTGGATGTTTAAATGTTTGCAACATAGAAGGAAACCTCAAACTTGCGTAGATGGCATGAGCACTAGAGACTTACACTTCCTGGCTTCTAACCTGACAAAGAAATTCTCGTGAGCTACATACGATCAGGAAACCATTTGTAAGTATTTTGACAAGGGTAACACAATGCTGAATATGTAATTTCCAAGGAATGTTTTATACAAATTATAAATGTCTTCCTAAATGACGCATTTCTTTACATCCTTTGTACATTTCGTTCTCTTCTTTATATTGGTGAGGTTTTTATCGTAAAGTCTCTTTCAACAAAGAATAATCAAAAATATAGAATACAGTATAATACAATATTTTTAAAAATACTTTTGATTACATATAAATAACTCTTTGGAAGAATTTTCCTATTATAATTCTTAAAAGTTCACAAAAAAACTTCAAAGAAGCGTTATGATACAAATGACACTACACTACTGAATATGATATGATACTAAACTACTTAATCAAACTTTATAAATAAACCTATCCTGCTAACACTGACATATTAAAATAAAAAATTATAACAATATTGATATTGTATTATTATATTCATTATTTTATATTGTATCAACATAAAATAATGAATTGGAAAGTATTTTTTTCTAATAAGAAGCAATTACATCTTATTTAATCTATTTTTGAAATTTTTTACCCTCTGAGGGAAATTGTCCAGCAGTGCTGCAGGTAATTTGTTCCAATTGTGTATTGTTCTATTTATAAATGAAAATTTACCTATATCTGTTCAGTTTGGGTCGAATTTTTGAACCGTGATCCTTCCGCCAGACATTTGTAGATTTTGATAATTCCCCCCCCCCTCCACCAATAGAGGATAGCTGTATCTCCGCCCAAACTGTATGGTAGCCTTGTTAGTGTATGATGTCAAATGTAGCCTACACGGGTTTTCTACGAAAGAGATTGTTTGAGCACCGTCGAGGTGTTGCAGCATGGAAAGAGATTTCCCTCCGGATGAACCCTTCCGGGGCGAGAGTAGCTGTGCGCTCAGCAGACGCACTGGAGGTTCCCGTCGGAAGACGAACGCTGGGGAGAGCGCTGCCAGTGGAGCTCTCGCAGCCTCCAGGAAAGTAATAATAATGCGGTTGCTAAGCCGATTTACTTGAGCTTCATAACTCGTACTATTTCACATTTTAAAGGGTTTCTTCCAATATGCCCACGAAGTTCTACTAGCATCGCGAGAGAGAAACATCGCTTTCCTAGAAATTCTATTGCAATGAGAAATGAAAGAATGAAGTATTTTGTAGGTAAAACGTCTTTCGTGACCGACCTTGGGCTCCACCTCCTAGTATCCCTTTGAAGTCTCTTTGCGCCCCATCTAGTTTCACTGCTACTTCTACATCCCACCGCTTCGCCCACTCCTTCTGCGTATTCACCTGCCTCCCTCTTCTCTCCTCGCGCCATCGCACCGCTCGTCTCCGACACATCTCTTCCGTCTTCGCCCTTCCCTCCTCCTCTTTCTCGCTCCATCCCTCGTCGTCCGTCCCCTTCCCACTTGTCCTTTCACTCCCCGCCTCGTCCGTCCCCGCTCCATCCCTCTTCGTCCTTCCCTCTCCGGCTTGCCCTTTTCCTCCTCACTTGCCCTTTCCTTCCTGACTTGCCCTTTCCCTTCCCACTTGCCGTTTCCCTTTCCGCTTGTCATCCACGCCCCACTTGTCTATTTTCACCCCGCATCGTCTTCCCCCGTCCCGCTCGCCTCTTCTCATTCCGCCTCGCCTTTGCCCTCCCCTGTCGCGGCTCGTTCGTTCCCAACTCACGAGGTGGCTCACCGCGCCTCGCTGTGTCTTTCCCTCCCCTTTCCGCCCCCGCCCTTCGCAACTGCATCTCGACCTTCCCCGCCTCACCCCACCCACCTCTCTCCTCGCCGCCCTGCCCCACTCGCCACTCGTCTCGTCGCGTCTCTCGGCGCTCGGAGCGGGGGCCGCGGGGCCGCCGCCGCCGCAATGGAATTATTCCGAAATAATCTTATCAAACGTTGGCGCAATCGGCCGTGGAGGTTTCGTCGACGGAAAATTCAATTTCTCGTTTGGTGATATTAATTGGGCTGATTATTCAAAGTGAATGCGTGGATAGATCGGGGCCGAGGGGGGGGGGGCGTTCGGCCGTCCGGGAGGGCAGCGGCGCGGCGCGACCCGACGCGCTGGTAAGAGGGGGGGGGGGCGACATCGTCGCGTTACTTTCGCCCTTCGTTCGCTGGGGGCGGCGGCCCTCAGGCGCGCTGTGGGCCGACGCCACGGAAGCAAAGGGCGTGCGAAGTACTCAGGCTGTATTTGGCCCTGATTTACAGACAGAAAATTTGAAAATAACTGTTTTATATCGATATATTACATGTTAACAGCGACATTTTATAACTTGTAGCTTAATGTCAAAAACAAATAATTAATATAATATCTTAAACAATAGACAGCGGTTAATATAATATCTTAAACAATGGTCAGCGTTTAACAAAATAATTAAATAAACTGGTCACAAAACATAATAGACAGAAAAGTAAACAATAATCTTAAAGAGTGCAATATCTTAGTACTTACAATAGTTGGTAGAGTCTGTAGATTTACCCTTTGGTAATTCATATTGAAGATAAATGAATGTATGTAATCATCCACAATATTTTAAAAAACCTTTTATTAAATATATTATGTACATCAGGGCGACAATAAGTCCAATGTCCAGTAGTACAGCACGAAATCTACAACCACATACAAAATTGATAAATACTACATAAATAAGTAAAATTACTAGGTGTAAATGATCACTTTGATTTATACAATTAGTTTGTAAGATAATGTGGCCAAAGCATGAATAAAAAACCTTGAAGAAGTATAGAAACATAAAAGATAAAGCAGAAATCATATTGTCAAGAGTTAATGATGGTGAAGAGAAGAGAAGTGACTAAATTCATTATAATAAATTATTACAATGAATGTTCTAATGATTTTGATTCACTCATATACATTATTTAAAAGGGACGAAACACGCTCGTTGTCATAAAAGTGATAAGTATTAATAATAGTGTCACTGCTTATGAATTATTTCAAGTATTATTTATCGATTTCAGGAAATCAAACACAAAATTTAAGTATATTGCAAATGTTTCATCTCCACTAATTTCAGACCTCAATTCTAAACAAAGACGTTAAAATCAGCGGAGGAACAGCATTCGCTAACGTTTGAAACATTCCTTTTCTTTGTACACATAGGCTTCCGCGGCTCGAGTTCATGACTTCTAGGACGTCGCGTCGTTGGCAGAGAGGCTGACGTTTCGCCTGTCATATGGTAGGCTTCTTCAGAGTAGTGATCTCACTACCCTGTCAAAAGAAGTCATTCCTTTTCTTTATTTGTCCTTCTTAAAATAGAGATGAAATGTCTAATATTATCGTCGTCCGACCTAGTGTCACAAGAGATTAAGGCAACGAATCAAAGGCATCTGGTTCGAATCCGGCGCATAGACGTTTTCAGCGTGTGTCTGTGGGACGATTTCATTTCATCATCCTCACCCCAGCAACGAAGCAAATGGTTCAGGAAGGTGTTCGTACATCGCGGAGACGGGAGGACCTGAAGATGGGGGATCCTGCCATCCATTGCATTCATCCCAATCCGTTTCCTCTACCGACTCATAAAAGCTGAGATGGGCTTACACTGAATGAGATGCCTCGGAGCATTTCGGAAATGGAAAACTGGCTGAGATTGATCCAAGGGCTTTCTTATACAGCTGGGTGGGGAGAGTGGAGTCGCCACCTCCCACTGGGGTGATTAGGACGATGTTTTTCACCTTCAACACCGCGAGGTCGGGATGTGTTGGGGTTGGGAGTCGTACAGGCTGGCAATGAATCCGTATTCCCCCACAATTAATGCATTTTTCAGTTGTCTCATTTCGACCGCAGGTAGGATTGTTTTGACAAAAAGCTTTAGCTGTGAGTAAGTGTTGATAAATGGATACCGCGTGGAATGACCTTATTTAAATAGAAACACTTTAGTAAGTAGTTACGAGACAGAAGTGAGTCGTGATGAGCCGCATCTGGTAAAATGTGTTGGAGATTTTGCGTTGTCTAGAATCAATGATATTTTACGAAAATAACAGAGACCGAAAGGCCGGATCTACGCAGCTATCTTGGAAATGTGGGAGCGAAATGAGTCAAATTAGCCTTTCGAAATTGGCGATTTTTTGGGTTAACCCAAAGGGAGGATCATGTCTGCGTAGGTGGACACGATCTCTGCTGAAGAGATGTAAACGATCGCACAGACCCTGAGTTTCACGGTGCAATTCACATCGTTAGCTTCAAGGTGGAGGCAGCGAGTAAGGTACACGCTAAACCCCACGGTACCCCACCAGTTGGGTCAACTCAGACTGCACTTAGACTGGACTGGGCCAAGGACGTTCGTATGAATGCTCCGAATCCCACATACAGAGGTCCAGACGGGGAAATGTCCTCCCACGTCGGGTACCCTAGGTCTCTGGCGATACTCATGTCGTTAGCCTCAAGGTGGAGGCAGCGAGTAAGGTACACGCTAAACCCCACGGTACCCCACCAGTTGGGTCAACTCAGACTGCATTTAGACTGGATTGGGCTAAGGACGTTCGTATGAATGCTCCGGATCCCACCTACAGAGGTCCAGACGGGGAAATGTCCTCCCACGTCGGGTACCCTAGGTCTCTGGCGATACTCATGTCGTTAGCCTCAAGGTGGAGGCAGCGAGTAAGGTACACGCTAAACCCCACGGTACCCCACCAGTTGGGTCAACTCAGACTGCATTTAGACTGGATTGGGCTAAGGACGTTCGTATGAATGCTCCGGATCCCACCTACAGAGGTCCAGACGGGGAAATGTCCTCCCACGTCGGGTACCCTAAGTCTCTGGCGATACTCATGTCGTTAGCCTCAAGGTGGAGGCAGCGAGTAAGGTACACGCTAAACCCCACGGTACCCCACCAGTTGGGTCAACTCAGACTGCATTTAGACTGGATTGGGCTAAGGACGTTCGTATGAATGCTCCGGATCCCACCTACAGAGGTCCAGACGGGGAAATGTCCTCCCACGTCGGGTACCCTAGGTCTCTGGCGATACTCATGTCGTTAGCCTCAAGGTGGAGGCAGCGAGTAAGGTACACGCTAAACCGCACGGTACCCCACCAGTTGGGTCAACTCAGACTGCATTTAGACTGGATTGGGCTAAGGACGTTCGTATGAATGGTCCGGATCCCACATACAGAGGTCCAAACGGGGAAATGTCCTCCCACGTCGGGTACCCTAGGTGTCTGGCGATACTCATGTCGGTAGCCTCAAGGTGGAGGCAGCGAGTAAGGTACACGCTAAACCCCACGGTACCCCACCAGTTGGGTCAACTCAGACTGCACTTAGACTGGATTGGGCTAAGGACGTTCGTATGAATGCTCCGGATCCCACCTACAGAGGTCCAGACGGGGAAATGTCCTCCCACGTCGGGTACCCTAGGTCTCTGGCGATACTCATGTCGTTAGCCTCAAGGTGGAGGCAGCGAGTAAGGTACACGCTAAACCCCACGGTACCCCACCAGTTGGGTCAACTCAGACTGCATATAGACTGGATTGGGCTAAGGACGTTCGTATGAATGCTCCGAATCCCACCTACAGAGGTCCAGACGGGGAAATGTCCTCCCACGTCGGGTACCCTAGGTCTCTGGCGATACTCATGTCGTTAGCCTCAAGGTGGAGGCAGCGAGTAAGGTACACGCTAAACCGCACGGTACCCCACCAGTTGGGTCAACTCAGACTGCATTTAGACTGGATTGGGCTAAGGACGTTCGTATGAATGGTCCGGATCCCACATACAGAGGTCCAAACGGGGAAATGTCCTCCCACGTCGGGTACCCTAGGTGTCTGGCGATACTCATGTCGTTAGCCTCAAGGTGGAGGCAGCGAGTAAGGTACACGCTAAACCCCACGGTACCCCACCAGTTGGGTCAACTCAGACTGAACTTAGACTGGATTGGGCTAAGGACGTTCGTATGAATGCTCCGGGTCCCACCTACAGAGGTCCAGACGGGGAAATGTCCTCCCACGTCGGGTACCCTAGGTCTCTGGCGATACTCATGTCGTTAGCCTCAAGGTGGAGGCAGCGAGTAAGGTACACGCTAAACCGCACGGTACCCCACCAGTTGGGTCAACTCAGACTGCACTTAGACTGGATTGGGCCAAGGACGTTCGTATGAATGCTCCGGATCCCACATACAGAGGTCCAGACGGGGAAATGTCCTCCCACGTCGGGTACCCTAGGTGTCTGGCGATACTCATGTCGTTAGCCTCAAGGTGGAGGCAGCGAGTAAGGTACACGCTAAACCGCACGGTACCCCACCAGTTGGGTCAACTCAGACTGCACTTAGACTGGATTGGGCCAAGGACGTTCGTATGAATGCTCCGGATCCCACATACAGAGGTCCAGACGGGGAAATGTCCTCCCACGTAGGGTACCCTAGGTGTCTGGCGATACTCATGTCGGTAGCCTCAAGGTGGAGGCAGCGAGTAAGGTACACGCTAAACCCCACGGTACCCCACCAGTTGGGTCAACTCAGACTGAACTTAGACTGGATTGGGCTAAGGACGTTCGTATGAATGCTCCGGATCCCACCTACAGAGGTCCAGACGGGGAAATGTCCTCCCACGTAGGGTACCCTAGGTCTCTGGCGATACTCATGTCGTTAGCCTCAAGGTGGAGGCAGCGAGTAAGGTACACGCTAAACCGCACGGTACCCCACCAGTTGGGTCAACTCAGACTGCACTTAGACTGGATTGGGCGAAGGACGTTCGTATGAATGCTCCGGATCCCACATACAGAGGTCCAGACGGTGAAACGCCCCCCACGTCGGGTAGCCTAGGTCTCTGGCGATACTCATGTAGTTAGTCTCAAGGCAGAGGCAGTGAGGAGATGAGAAGGGGCTCCAAGCCGCCGGACGGATTGGATAGTTCGTGTGGTCCCTGTTGGGCGAAAGCCATAGATGCCCAGCTGCCTTGTGCCCCTCGTAGGACAGGTGTACGTGTGAAGTGACAACCCACGCAGGGTTCTAACCCAACCGATTTAACGCGCATAACTTTTGAACTACTCGCGGCGCGTTCGGGCCCAGTGTGCGCGCGCGCCGAGGCACCGCTGCCAGGGGCGGGGGGGGGGGGCGAGGGGGGGGGGGGCGCTCGCGGCGTGGGGGGCAGCCAGGCGCCGGCGGGCGAGAGGTCACCAATGCGACGACGCGCGGGCGACGAAATTGCGAGGAGGGGGCGGTGGCTGAGGTGAGGGGAAATGGGCGTATTGCTGTCGGGGGTCCTGGAGGAAAATTCATATCGGAGATAGTAATATTGGTGATGATGGCGAAGAAAGTTATGACGGTAGTAAGGGCGTTGATTGTGAAACGGTGATCATCGTAACGAAAATACATGAAGGGAATTGTTATGCCACTAAAAATGATTTGGTACTGATATTTTTGTTGTTTCAGTCAATGAATAGTAATGAAGCTGTTGGTTGTGGTGATGATTATGATGGTGGGGATTCTAATTCTGATGAAGTTGGAGTAGACAATTGTCATGCCTTTATTTTGATAGTGGTGGTAGCCGTGGTTGGGATAATATGGTGATTGTGATAGTAATAAGTAGCGTCTAATCACGAGACGACAGACACTGAGGAAATGTCATTGTAAAAAAGCGCATTGAACGGAGTTTGATATTATCTTTTGATTTCTTATTTTATGACTTCGTCGAAATTACATTTGTCAGTAGGGTCATTTATATATACACATATATTTGCGGACCCTCCAATTGGGTAAAAAATTGAATGCAGATAATTACTAAAATATTTTCTTAACTTAAAATGATCAACATTCTTTAATAAAGTACATAAAGCAACTTTTCGGGAAACTGTCTTGTTCCCTTCGTCAGGTACAATTCAAAGTCATATATTACTACGCAGATAGAGATTCATTTATTACAACCTAATGACAGACAATGATGGTGCTCATCTCAAGCTTGTAGAGCTTGTGTCGACTGATTAGATGTATATTTTCAGTAGTTTCCTGTAACAGTATTGGAGACCTTAATTGGAAACGTTTGACCATGGATAAGTTATTGGTGTAGGAGAATAAAAACAGAAATAATGAAAAATGTACATGAAAAATTAGGAGCATGCTGTTGCCCTGAAAAAAGGACATAAATGTCGCATGAACGCAGAACATGCATGAAAAAATAATGAATGTATTTACGTCCTGGAACAGACAGTTATTATATTGATTACGGTCAAAGAAACAACAAGTAGAATAAGACACATATGAAAATGATTTTCCAGATTTAATTTTACTCGAGCCACGCGATGTAACGCTTGGCACTGTCGGCAGCTGCAGGAAGAGAAGTAAGGCTGCAACATCACTTATAGTATCTCTCATTACTTGTAATGGCAATGTTATATTATAATTTTGCAAATTGCTTCCTATTAATTCTTCAGTCATCTTGTTAAACAATCTTTGCTTGTAATATAAGCGCGCGAGATTCAAAATGGCGATGTTTGAAGATTTGCAACTTTCGGAAAGCACAATTTTTAATGAAATGTTTTACTTACGCAATTTTACAAAAATTCAGATTTGTGTAAATCAGCAATTTTTATATGCAGACATTCCTATATTAGATCAATATACATACAAAAAGAAAATAACGTGAAATGTATTGGGGTTGTTTGTAAAGAACCTTCCAAAATTAAAATTCTTAACCAAATTTGAAGGGTCGACTATTCAGGCAGATGGAGCGGGAAATATAGGACAGACGGACAGACAGATTGGTGGATGGATGGATAGATGGACGGACGAACAAAAGCAGGAACGGACAGAGGGGCCTTTTCAGCTGAAAATCAGTTTTTTTCGGTATAAAGGAACCTTAAGGTGCGGACTATGACCACTGTTATTGAAGAAAATAATTTATTACATATTTGAAGCAAGAAAATTTAACTTTTTTCGGTACCAAGGACCCACGAAAGTGTTTTTGTCAGAAAATCAACACTTTACTTGTAGAATTTCAATACTTTCTGTGCAGGAAATAGTAGCGTGCGAGAAATTTGAAAATAAAAGGGACGATTGTTACAACTGTTACGATCGTTCATTGCATGCTTCTGCGAGCACTCGCAGGCTAGTGAGGTGGAATGGGTAGGCAGCCTCCTCATTGAGCCACAGCCAATTGGGCCAAGCCTGCAAATTTAAATTTTTTTATTCACTTACCAGCCCTTACGGCTTTACAGCTTTTGTTACATAATATTTGAAAGTAACTCTCTGGAAGTATTATGCATTACACTTCTCAGTATTTTTAATATAGGGTGATTTGTTATATTTATTGTTTAGAATTATAATTTTAATTGTCTGAAAAGTTTAAAAGGTGATATGAAAGGGGCATTTCTAGAAGAAATCGTGTAGGTGATGGAATATCTCAATCTAAGTTGAAATGTGGGGTTGATGGACGAGAATAAAAGCAGGAGAGGTAATTACGCGTAAAATAAATTATACTTGTATGTTCACTCAGTTGTATTTAATCACATTCGGCATTCCAGTTAAGAATTTGAAGACATTTAATACCGATATTCTAGTTAAAACATTTAAAGCACTTTCGTTTCTTTACAATGGAAATAGATCTCGTCGTAAAATATTGGTTATAGAAGATCGAATAGCATTGTAAATGAATTTGATGTCTTCTTTGAGAATGTTGAAAATTGTTGTGTAAAAAATCGATAAGAATGTGGAAAGAAATGTGCATGAGGATTCCAGCATGTTGGTCGTGTTGGGGAGGAGTTTAGATAGAAGTAGTGCTGTTAGAATTATGCGCCTACTCTTGTGCCTGCCGACAGCCCACCCAGTTTTCCAGAAAATGTGATTTGCTCTGGTTGCTTCAGCCTCGATGCGTTCGCGATATCTCGTTAGTTCGTCGTCCGCTTTCGGCGGCGGCCGTTTGAGGCCGCGCAGGGAGATGGAATGCAGGTTTTCCACTTCGCAGCAATCGATAATGTGCGACGCGACCGCCCCAATCAGAATGAGTGGGTCCGGAAGTTCAAAAGGGGGTGCTGTGACGCGCTAAACAGACGGACGTTTATGTCAATGTGATGGGATGTTTAGAGATCAAGAGAAACAAGCGAGATTAGGGTGTAGATATTCTACGTTGATGCTAAAACCTCGATATGAACTCCAGGTGTATGGCATGCTGTCCATTGAAGACTACAATATTAGTTGCCTCCACTAACTAATCCAGATTTCTTTTTGCATAGAGGTTTTTAAATCTATTCAATTCAAAATTATGAACGTGCTTAAAAATAAACATGATTTGAATGTGGTCAGTAATTCAGCTAAATAAGAGCAATAATGTAATGTATCCTACATTAATTTATCACACCGTTAATAGCCAGGGTACATGAATTAATTGAAGAAATGATTTATAGTAAAGCTTAGAGTTAGGTTTGCTACCATTTTGAGATGCATCGTTAGTGAATTTTACAACACTATTACTCCATAAATTTCCTCTTCTCATAGAAATATGTGGCGGAAATTAAGAGAAAATGTCGTAGACCGTGACGTACACTTACTTTTCTTCCTGTAGTCAAATATGTTTTCTCTATGAATACGTACATAGCATTATTGTACAACATATAGTGTAAGCAATAAACAATACGAAGCGTTTTGGTGATCCAATTTTCGATCTTCAATTGCGACTATTTGCTTTAAGTTTCTATTCAAGATTAAAAACTGAACATTCCATCAAAACGGTATTGAAACCTGACCAACAGATAAAACTAATATCGTTTGCGTGTTATTTCTCGTCGTAAAGAGTCGACTCCGACGTCGCGAGGTCGGCGAAAGAAGCGAAGAACGTGTGTGTGGGGGGGGGGGGGGGAGGGGGGGAAGGAGAGGGCGTTAGCTTTACGTGTGACAGTGGGAAATTATGTGTTGCACAGGCTCAAGGATATTTCGTATTAATCGCTTTGGCCGAAAGCCGAAGCCTCGTCATTTAAATTCGACATACGTTGCAAAACGTTAAAATATCAAGTTACAAGTGTACGAAAAAAAGTACTTTGGCATGAAATGCGTTGAACCGGGGAGGTGGCTCAGGGCATCAACTGATATCACTGCAGTGTCTCTGACCGGCTGGAGCAGTATCGTAACAAATAGGACACGTTCCACGCGCGATATTTCTTTCCTCTTCCTTGTCCTATCGTCACCTCTTACTTACACACACTTACACTAACATGCACTACATTACCACACATGCCGACATTGTGTGTCATTTAATACTCCGTATAATATATATTGATAATCGCGTAGGCCGAAGCAGAGAGCCATGCCGAGTCGTTGGACAAACCTAGGGAAGCGCCATGGTGCCTTAAGTTTGAACTTGTAAATACGAAGCATTTCGCACGCGCTGGCGCGGTGGTGCTGTCGTCCGCCAAGTTCTCGCGGAAGAGAATCAATTGGGTTTCGTTCATTACGATAAAGGATAAGGAGCCTCGTTCGGTCTTGGTGGAATCCTCCATCTATATTCAGTTATAAGGAAAACACTACTTAATATAATTTTAATATCAGATTATTTAATTACTTGAATATAATTCTTTGATATTTCGTTTCGTTGCCAACAATTGTTTACTAAAAGAAATTGTGGAGAAATACTTTTATCTGTATTGTACATTCCACCGTCTTACATAAAATCATTTCAAGAGACAATAATCACGTCATGTTTCATCCTACCAGTCGTTACATCCATGTTAGTTACATAATTTGCTAGCATTTGAATCGCAAAATACATGTATGTGAGTGACTTATTTGTAGTTTAAATAGTTTTATTTGAATTTATTAATTTATTTTCTCGTTTATTAGTTGCGCTAAGTAGCGTTTGTGGTTTGGAAGACGACAACCACAGGGACCTCCGTGCGCTCTGCAGTTCAACTTCCATGGTTGAGAATTCGCGAAGTGAGCGCTCTGTAGCGGAACAGTCAGAAAGTTCTGAATGCGACGAGCGATCGCGACAGAAACGTGTGGCGTGAAATGTAGTGTCTGCGTAGCAATTTCGTGGCAAAATGGTGCAAAATGCAAAACGGTGCGATTTATTAAAAGTGTAGTTTCAATGTGCGTGTGTGCTACATTTTCATTCAACGTTGGACGTATTTGGTGTGAACTAGCATGTCCTTCTGAAGATCTACGTGGGGTAAGTTATTGTAAATATATATCTATTTGATTTACATTTGAATGTGTACTTGTGTTGGATACAGTACGACAGAAAATAATAAACGGGACTAGTACTTTCACTTATGCATTCATGAGTATATGTTAAACAAATTATCGTTCTTCAAAAGTACGTTAGTACGTAATAGATTGAATCATAATTCAATACTAATCCTATGTTGCCCCTGATATTGTACATTTTATGGACTTGAAATGACACTTTCTAACAACATATGTTTTTGATTTGTTGTTTGCTGCATATTCACAGTATGTGGAATGTTGATTTTGAATGTTGTTTCTTTTCATTTACAAGAAAATGTATAAAGTGTTAATGTATTTTCTCAAATTTATCTGGATACTTCTTGAAATTATGTTAATTTAATTCTCTTAAGTTCAATGTAATAATAATAATACTTTCGGTAATACAATTAAAAATCATCTGAAGCTATGAACTTGAAGATCTCAAGTTTTGAGGTATTGTTCTGTGGATATCGTATACATTTTGTGAGGTCGATAACACCATTTTTCAGTAATTTACACCTTAGTTGTTTTCTTCCAATTCACTTTGCCGTTTCCACTATCTTCACGACTCACTAGTGATTTGCTCATTCTTTCGCTTTTCTGCATTTCACTGTTCTTGACATCTCAACGTCTGATGTTTTGATACTATGCTCATTCCAATTTGTAAATATCCTGTCGACAGCCACTCCTCCCCACCGCCGTCGTTACTTCTGTGATCTTGAAACTAGTGCTGCGACATTCGCCTGGAATTGATCGAAGAAAACTACGGAAACCAGAGTAGTCGGCCTGTAATTAGGAATTTCCTTCGGAACTCGGAGGCCGCCAGAGTTGGGTGCGACGAGGGGGAAACGCTCCCTCGCGAAAGCGATGACCCTGGGGAAGCGGCCTTGACGCGTAGCACTGGCCGCGCGGCGTTTGCTCTTGTAACTTTTTGCTCCACGATGGCGAGTGAAGCTGAGCCAAACATACTAAAAGCAGTGCCAAAAGAACCGCAGCAAGTGAAGAAAATGGGCGTTGTATATTTTCCTAATCCAATCTGCTCTCAAAAATGTTGAACAAAGATTAGTGGACGTTATGATCAGTTTTACATATTAGTTTTGATAGAATTTTTTATTTTAAAGCTATTGATTTATCGAAGTTTTTGTGCGGAACACTACGTTTTTATATAGAGAAGTCTTGAGAAGACAAATGATTAATTTCACATATGTTGGTATTTGCTGAATTAATTATTCAAACTATTCATATTATTCAACCTTTTTTTTAAATTTTATTTAATTGTTTGTTGAAGTACAATGTTCAGTTTACAATAAAAACTTTTCAATTGCTTGATGAATTAATCTAATTAACTTAATCTAGGTTAAAATTGTATTTAATTAATCTTAATATAGGTAGAGGAAACAAAAGCTCCTCAGAAGAATTATTCAACATTTGCAAATATCTGCAGGATATTATTATTCAACCTATTCAACAGGACAAAAGAATATGAACCCCCGAGTTCTATGAGAAGCAGGTGCAGGGGGCTGGGCAGTGCAGCGACCCTGGCGATCCCTAAGTCGAATTGCCCTTTCGAGAAACGCCCCGACGAAGCCCTCGTGTGTTACATTCATTCGAGAATTCACTTTTCGTCCAAAAGAATCAATCGCAGTAAATGAAATCTCCGGTGTGTCTTCATTAATATAATTTATCAGGCGAGTCCGTTGGCTGTACTTTGCACGGTTTTGGTAGATTTCCGAAAGGCACCAAAAATACAGAAATAAGTTTCTTTATCTCACTGACAAGGGAATGCCGCGATGTGACATGTAGACACCTGCCCTAATCCTTCCATTCATCGGAAGTATATCCTGTATAAATCTCATGATCAAACCTTTGGGTGCCGATACACACTGCAAGTCAATTAAAAACATAACGAATTTGCAAATTCGCCCTATGCTAAGCGCGCTCGCTTTGATTCAACACCACCGCTCGCCGCAAGCGGCCGGCTCAGCTTCCAAGGTCGTTTCCTGCGAGGTGCAGGCGGGGAGACAGCTGACCCTCCCAGCAGCTAAAATAATAAAACTAATATTAACTCTACGAAGTCTAAACTACTAATACAAGTTTTTCCGAATTTTACTTTATTCTGATGTTCATTTTACATTTCGTCGTGATGAACTCATCTTCCATCCAACATGAGCTACCATCCCTGGAGCTCTTTCCTCACAAATTTGAGAGCTCTCGTCTGCGTCTACTGCAAAACAGGTCAGTTGTGTAATCACACGCGAGAGGTCGGTGCAAATTGGAAAAGTGCGGTAAAGTTGCGAGTCTCGGAATTTTCGAATCAGAAAATTGATTTATTGACACAAATAGGCACAAATTAAAGAACGGTAATTTTCACGAAAAAAATTCAAAATGAGGCTATCACATGTGAATTTAATTCACAAAACAACTCTTAAATCTCTTCTTTATATAATTTAAATATAAAGTGATACAGTAATTATATGATATACGTTTTCAGTATTTAATAATTATGCATATTGACGATATTCATAATGAAAAAAGTAAGGAACTTTCATTGGTGTGTTTGTTTGTTTGTTTGTTTGTTTTTCCGTCCTCTGATAGATATGCTATTGCTGGAACGAGAACTGGAATGAAGTCTGAGCAAGATATTGCTGAGAGAAGCCAGTGATGACCACGGTCATATGCGCAGGAATTGCGGATGAAATGCTACGTACACGGATTAATTGGCACCTAATATGCGTTTTTTCGTAAAATGTGTCCATGTAAACGGTTTAATGCAATATAAGAAGTAATAAATATTCTAAATTTTCTGGTTGATTATCGAATGATTGACATTATGGTTCAGCTATAGATGCTCCCTGATAATTAAGTTTTTACGTTGAAAATTATATGATACTACTCTAATATAAATAAATTTTAAGATTTATCTATAATATATCAGTGGTAGATAATGGAGGTTTTAAAACTTTACCGAATTAATTATTTCACTTTTTATAAATAGAAAATTGCTTTGCTTCCGATGTGAAGTCTACGAAAACATTTTGTTATACGTAAAATGTTCAGACTCGAGTACCTAATTCGCATAAGCTCCCTTTCCTTTCTTCCTAAAATCCAGTCATACCTACAAACTATGTTAGTAGATTCACTTGCATGTAAAATATCCTCAAGCCTAAATGACGCCTTTGAGCTAAATTCAAATCGCCTGTTTCACCGCCCATGAAATACCTCCTTTCTCTGCTAGTCTGGTGAAATGAGCGTAGAGAAATTTGCGAGGTCAGACGGAGGAGCAGGCCTCATGGCCTGAGTCTCGCCACGTAAAATAAGGCATAAATTCAATTCAATTCAAACCAATATTCGGCTTTTCATCTCTTCATTTAGAGCAATGAGTGCGACCGCGACTCGCATCTTCCGCCTTCTACTGGCAGTGTCGAAAAAAGTGCGGTATAACCATAATGTGCGTAATTGCGGTATAACCTCACTTAAGTTCAAGCGCCATTTTCCTCGCGACGTCAGCAAACACGACAACAAAAATGCTAATGATCGGCAGTATCTTGCCGGAAATATTTTGCTCTGATCTTTCTAACAATATATTGCCCCTCCTTGCTCTTGCTAGTGTAAACATGACCGCAAGAAGCAGAAACAAATTGTTGACAGATATTGCGGAAACGCACTGTTCCTGTAAGGCCAGCATTACTTTCTCGAGGGCTTGATTTCTGACGGAAAGAGACGGAACGGGAATAATTATTAAATTATAATATAAATACTCAACTGATTCTATTAAATTTATCGGGAACCTAAAATTTTATTAATCAATCACTGACTTTCTCGGGCACTTACTAACGTAAGAAGAGTAAATATTGTAATCGTGCGCCGGAAAACGGCGGATTTTCGACACAAAAACGATTATTGCCGGGCCCTGATAACGAAAAAGTGGTTAAATCCAGTTGCTAAATATAGAAAAAAGTCCTCTAACACGTGGTGTAGCCGGAATCCAAGTTTTGTGGGTCCTTGGAACTGTTCTGTGAAGTTGATGCAGCCGGCGGCGTAAGAGGAACAGCCAACTTCAGCCTTCGGAGCAATGGTTCTTACAAATGCATACGCGAGTAGGGTGGCGGACAGTGATGTTGGCATCCTCCCCCTCCCCCTGCACAAACAATGTGAGGTCTCTAAACGGTTGACAAAGAGTAAAATATTCGAACAATATGTAGTCAAACCTTGTAAGACCTTAAGGGTTGCTCTTAATTGAAGTTAAAAGACAACCTTTTATACGTGTAATGTCATTTTATTTGTCTTACTGACACAAGGCGACAAGTGATATCGCTGCCGGAAAGATCACTCCTGTGGTAGGACCGGCATTCAAATCCCTATTGATTTATGAAGAATACATGTGGAATTTGTTGTACACAAAGTTTGCGGCAGATATTCTAAGGGTTTTCTCTTTTATTCTTTCTCACTCCACCAATGTTTCATGATCGTTCATCCCATATCTTTGTAATCTCACTACCAAAATCATTAATCCACTTACAGGTATGGCCGAAATACCTAGGTATACGTATCATAGTAAAGACTAGTATGCGACGTCCTGACACATTCCCTCATAAGCTTCTGCGATGATGCTGGTGAACAAATGACTCCGTTTACGGCAGGTGGAGGCGGTTTCCGGGGCAACAAAAGACTGCGTTGCAGCCGCTGCCTCTCACACCCCTCCCTCCTCGTCCCCCTCCTCTCACCCGCCCCCCCCCCCCATGCATCGGCGCGACAGCTTCCAGCGAAGCTTCTTGTTCCTCCGTCATTTGTCACGGCTGCCCGTCGCCTCCGCGACAAACAGATCCCTTTGTGTGTCTGTTATCGTCAGGAAGGAAGTGGATCAATTTGCTTCCCGTGATGGGTATCAAAATCTCCTTTTGAAGGGGGCGTAGTTAAGCGCAACGAGACGAGTCGTTTGGGAAAATAAAAGCCTTGTAGAGGTATCGATTGCTTCTAACGTAGGTGATATTGAAGGGAAAAGGTGAAAACAAGAACGTTTAAAGACTTCCGCGCAATGTTTGCTCGTAAAACGATACACGTAAAATACAGTACACACACATTCATAAGATTGAACGTTCATTAATCGTTGCTTAGTTTTTCAACCAAATTAATTTTGTAATGAATTTAAGAAAAAAACGTTATTTTTCCTTAGAAAATGGGAATTGAGTGTCGTACGTTTAAAGAATAAACACAATACTTAGTTTGCCGCGTAAGGAATGTTCAGGAAACCGTTTGTGCAGGATAGTGGTGGATCGAATGACCTGCAAAGTTCCGACCAGAGAATGGTCGCGCTCGTTGTTGCTTTACATCGACATCAAATTATGTTATATAACTTGTCTTTTCGTATAAATAAACAAAATCACATTCGATTTTTTATATTAGAGGAGCTCTAGAGACGCCACCACTAATGTTTGCCTTTAACTCGAGCACTACTACGAAAGCAGATACGTACGTACGTACGTACGTACGTACGTACGTACGTAAAGGAAGTACTACGAAGATCAAGAGAAATGCGTTTGTAAGGAAGGCTTTTACTGGTGAATTTTAAGCCAATGCTTTTTTTTCTTCCATGAAAATGCGTTTAACATTACGTCCCATATTCCTAGCGGGCGAGTCCTTATTGACCAGAACCCCGCTTTCGGGTAGAACGAATCTGATTGACAGATGGAAGTAGATCGGATTGGGACGTGGTGCTTCTTGACATTTTAGATTAAATACTTTGTATTAATTTAGTCGGACTTCTTATAGTTAAACAGTCATTAGTAACTTGTAGTACATATCTATCAATAGGTGAAGATTAACAATTTTTTCATTTCAAAAATAAATTATTGAATGATTTTCTCACTTAAAGATATTGCAAAATGACAAGTTTTATAACATGAATTGAAAAGATGTACAAGAAGGCATTCTTATTTTCAAATTTGCCTATTTTCAACCTTTCTCCGTGAGAAAACCTTTCAACAAATTATTTTCTTGAAATGTAAAAATTGTTATTCTTTACATATTGATGGATATGTACTACAAGTAACAGATGACTAAGTATAACAAGGTACCGGATAAATTATACAATGCATTGAACTAATTACAGTTGTATTTAAAAAGCTTCTGTATTGTGTTGTACGATTGAGATTAAAACAAATGAGGAGTAGGTTGATGAAAGATACTGAAGGAAGCACCGAAGAGTTGACGTGCGTGCTGCGAAGTCCAACTGCAAAAAGCTCTCAGGAAATAAATATAAATAGGGTAAACAAATCTGTTAATTAGCTCAACTTAAAATCGATATTTAATTTATTTACATTTTGCTTTTCTTGTTATGCCGCGCAATTTTGATGGTTGTTCCTTCAGTTTTCGTAGAAAATGAGGATTTCCGAAATATTGGGCCTTCATTCTTCCCGTGTTTGGCAGTGTATATTTCGCTCGTGTCCCCAGAACATTTATTGCTCGCTCCCCTCGCGTGTGGCGTCTTGGGGGACCCCTCCCAAGTGAACGTTATTGCCCCGCTGATCCCCGTCCTCGGCCCTAGACCACGGGGCCGTCCCCACCTCCGCCCTCGCCTCGTTTCCCGACTGCGCTTCCTGGTGAGCACGGCCGTGTGCTCTGGCTGAGGAGGCTCCGGGCAGCAGTTGATGTCACTGCAGTGCTTCTGACTAGGATTCTACTCCCGAAAGGACTCTCGACTCTAGCCACATAGCCAAGTCAAATTCAGCCGCACACAGGAGAAGAATTCTAGTGGCCGGCTGCTCTGATTGGTAGTTTTGCATGGCTTCTCCGCTCAACACCTGGCGAATACCGAAGCAGTTCCCTAATAAAGGGTTGCCGCGCGCAAGCTTTTCTTTCTATTCCTTGCCATTTCCTCACCCCATACACACACACACTCTTCAATTTACCTTCATTACACTACCACACATGTCGGGAGCTTAGAATCTGTAACAGCTGGGACGATGCCCCTCTGCTGGGAGATACCTGCTTTGGGAAACCCCGCAAGACGAAATGTAGGTCGGCTCCGGATCTCGCCATTTAGCGAGAGAAGATCACCATCACTACAGAGAGAAACATGTACGACACTTACTGAATAATGAACGGTTCACGTACCCGGAAACACGAACCTAATAAACGGCTTTTTACGACCTGTGCTCTAACGAGTTTGTATCTTCAATATAAACTATTGTAAAAAATGATGTGATTTTATAATTTGTTTAATATATTGTAAATAATGATTTGAATGTCGATATTCGACTGTAAGAAATAATAATAGCCACATATATATACAAGTCTGTACAATGTTTTAATGGCTGTTATTCTAATACTTTCTTCGTACCTAGGAATTTTCTCACACCAGTTGTGTTTTCCTCAGCTCCTTCGGCGATTCCGCGAATTGCGGAAGCATTCGCCGCTCGCCAGGCAGAGAACCTCGGTTGGTTGGCTCCGAGTGTTAAGGTCGGAACTTCAGTAGTTGCAGGAAATTTCTTGAACTCTTTCTTGTCTATCGAAAACGTCTTTACAACAGACTCAAATATCACTCCTAAAGCGCAGGAGAATATTTGATTCCAATGTTACGACTCCTAATGAAGTCTACTTTATAAGCGCAAAATATATTTGTCGTGAAATGTGAAAATCAATGTGTTTTTGTTAATGTGATAGTTACGAAAACCCCCTTTGTTTTTAAAATTGTTGTAGCCCAGTCATTTGTTTCACTCTCGTGCGCGAGATGTGCGCTCGCGCATTTGCCGGGTCACGTGCCGTCAGCGCGTGGGCCGTCGCGCCGCCCCTCCTTTCCAGCTCCATCGCGGCTCGTCTGTTTCTTTTCCTCGCACGCACCGGAATTTTTGCCGTCTCGCCGCACCTTTTGCCATCGTAAATCATGCGTGTATATTGTCCCGAATCTCCCTGGAAATCTTTTCCGCTTTGCCATGACATTCCCGTGCCGAATGAAAACATTTTTATTTTACGCAAGAAAACAATTGATCGGGACGGAAAAATACTGCAGCGTTTGAATCACTTTTGTAAGGTCGAGTGATATTTATATTTCCGGTGAGCCCGAAGGCGGATCCGGGATTTTATTGTGGAAAGCTCTTTCCACCTGTAGTTAACTTGACACGAACCCCGGGGAATAACCGTTTTTTCATCGCTTCTATCTCCATTCGATATTGAATTGACAGCGCGACAAAAATTTTCCATTGGCAGTTCTGCTAAAGCGAATTTTACTACTATTATTTTATAATTGAAATAAATAATCATTGAAACGTCAAAACATTTTCCCCATACAATTAATACAGAAAGTTGTTCTTGGTGCACAATGTATCAGCGTGTTTTTATCATTTCAGCAAAATATTAGTTGATAATTTTTGTGTTGTCGCAGTAGAGGATACAACTACTTAATTAAATATGATCCTTGGTTTGAAATTTATGTAAATTTTGTAAAAACACAAATAAGTTTAGACTTTCTTTACGTAACGCACCCACTTGCAAGTTTAATAATTTCTGATAGCTACAATAGCACATTCCACTGGTTTGAATTTATTACACCGTCTCTTTGGTACAGGAACATTCTCCCTTGATTCTACGTTATGTGTTTGCACTTAAAATATCCCTTTAAACGCACTTTTGTCCAGACTATGCGCCTACATTTACTTTACGATCGTGTCTCCCTCCTCGGCATTAAATTCTTTTGTAGTTTCCTCCGAGTTTACTAGTCGACGGGCAAAACAGGAGGAAACTTTGAAAATAAAACAAACGGTACAAGGCATTTTCATAGGAATATTTCTTTTGTGGCCGGCACGTGGCAGACACGTTGCACGTGGCACTTGGAAGGCGATCGCTATTGTTAATTGGTACGTTAACATGCCGTCTTTTCACGCTTTACATTTTACTGCTTGAGCAAGAACTTAAATAATTTCGTGCCGTAGTGAGCCTTCTTTACGACTGCGAGTGCACCGGAGCTAAGAATTCGACGGGGTCACGAACATCACGGGGCCCTAAACGGAGGAACATTGAATGGAATTCTCTGGAAACGCGACGATGAGTTATTCTGGTCCAAGCGAATAGGTGTTTTTTCCTGAATCGAGTTATGGTATAAACCTCGTAGATTACAGCTTGTTTATTGCTGGAGGCAGTGTACAATAATTTATTAGTTGAAATTTGAATAATGCGTGGTGCAAACAGCATGCACATAAATTGCACGTAGGAATGTGAGCACTATTTTACTCGCAATACGAAATATTGCTGCACACCCGCATGCAGAAGTAAAGAAAATGTCTGGAATATTTGGTGTATTAAAGGCCAATTCCTGGTGTAGTATATTTTGAATATTGCCTTTATTAATCATATTGGCACAAGATGTAACTATTTTTATTTCATTTCTTCTGCTTTATTTACGTAATTTATTCAATTAATCTATTTTCCTGTTTTATATTATTATTATTATTATTATTAATAAATTTACTTCAGTTCTTATTTTGACGTAAACTAATGTTTATATTCTTTCTTAAGAATCTGACATATAAGGAATGTGAAGTATAATGGAAATATGAGTTTAGAACCTGAAATATATACAAGTCGGCATAGAAGCAGCTTCAACTTTCAAAACAGTAAATGTATTTATTCTGCAAAAGAAAATCTATAAATTATAAACTATAACCGAAAGGACTTTAATTCATAGGCGAATCGTCTTCAGAGGAGATCACAACGAACAATTTTGAAACGCATGTCTTCAACTGGAAATTGTACTGCACTGTGTCGGGTTTTCGACACAAGCTAGTACACGTACGTATACATAAACAGGTCGAGATGAGCCGTTGTCTGGAAGAGGATTCTGTTCTCGTCGGTAGTTGCCCGTGGTTTCTTCAATCAATGCCAGGCGAATGCCGGAACGGTTCCCTAACAAACGGCCAACGACCTCTTTGTCCTCCCTCTGCCTTTACACGCACGTGCTTATATGTACACACCCCACATTGTCGCACAGGGCGTGAGATTTGGCAAGGCCCTCTGAGGGACCTCCAGGGATAAACCATTCACTAAAAATCATGGCGGTTATAACTGGAAACGTCAAACAATCAATGTATGCTGAATATGCTTACTTAGACATGTCTTTCTTGACAATTTTTCTCAGCGATAATGTAAGTTACAGAAAAGGAAATATAAATTTTGCGGAATCAGTTACGGGCTGGAACATGGGCAGGAAGAAACTCCGAGAACAGACGCTGCTTAGTCTGATTTATTCATTCCGTCTCTGCTCACAAGGACGCGCGTACTTCTCATCACCGCAGGCGTTGGCCGTTTCCCTATCCAATCCCTTCCCGTACCTCTTGTGTCTTCTCCCACTTTCTCTTGCACTTCCCACCATCTACTTCTGCTTATTATCTCTCCCTCCTCACTTTCTATTCCCTTCCCCGCCGCACCACACACCCCTCGTTCCCTTTCATACCCACCCCTCACCTTACGCAACGTTTTCCTTTCCCTTAATACTTCCCCCTTTCCTTCCATTCCTCACTCTTGCCCTTGACCTCGTCTCCTCCTCTCTTCCCTTTCCTCCTCCTTTCCCCTCAGTTTCCCTTCCTTCGCCAACCTTTTCCCACCACTTCCTTCTCCCCCTCTTCCCCTCCAATCCCTCTCCCTATACCTTCTCCCTCCGTTTGCATTTCCATCGCCTCCTTCTCTTCCTGTAGCAGGGGGGCTTTATCGCCGCCTGTCGTCGCGTGCCTTCGCTCAGGCGAGGCCCCGGAGCGAGGGCGCGGGGCGCGGAGGGCGCGGGGCGCGGCGTTGTTCCGCCTCCCCTCCGCCGTTTCGCGCAGAAGGAAAATATTCTGTTGCGTGAGGGAGCCAGCGCAGGATGTTCCAAATGCTGCTTGTTTCCTTAGGAACCGACAGATTTTGATAAAGTAATATCTCAACTGATCAGTCGCTGCAACAGGTCGAGTTCATATGATAGAAACACGACCGAGATATCAAAGAGGGGAAAAATGATTTGCCCCGCCTTTTGACATCGGAAAAATAATATTCATATTAACGAACTGCTATTATAAGTCTTTTTATTAAAATAGTATAATTAAAACATAACAGTTAATATATCAATGTTCAACTGTGAGCCCAATCCCGCTAAAAATGTAGTACGTTAAAACAAATGGTTATCTGTAAACATGTGTAAATAATAGCAAACCACAATATATTCAATAAACTAGTGAGTGTCCTATAAAGATTTGCTACATGGTTCACAATTTGTAAAAACAGATCATTAAATCTTGAAGTTTCGGACCCCTAAGTTCGAGATCTTTAACAGATATAAAGAAGAAATCCCTAAAATAAAGTTAGTGAAAGTAAACCAAAACTAAGAGTTAAGTGTTACTAAATATAATTGAAGATAAAAGTTAAGAGTTAACAATATAATTAAATACAATACGTATCTGATAAAATGATTTGTGCATCACCCATGAAAAAGTTGAAAGGAAACAAAGGAAGAATGTAAATCCAACATGTCACCGCAAAGCGATGAAGGAAACCACATCTGCAGGAAGATGTGGACCGTAATGATTACAACGAAGGATTTATTGAGATAGCGTGGAGACGAGGGTTCAGTCGTCGAACAAAGAACCAGGGTTGCTGCGAACGTACACCAACGAGTCAGGCCAAAGCAACCCAAACTCTATTGTCCAGAAAGTCATGATCAATTTGGTTGTGGTCATTTCATTATTAGGTGCAATGGATGCACGAGTTCCATTAAAACAATATTGGACGCATTCTGAAACCGTTCTAGGGGGAATTTCATTGGTGTTACTAAATAACACTTGTGCATTCAAAATTTCCATATAAATTCCCTGACTGAACGCGTCTCGTGAATTTATCGGAAAATTTCAATTTCATCGTCGTATTATCTGTCAATATAATACAAACTAAATAAAGATAGAAAGATGAAAGATTTGATTTGCCGAAATAGAAGCCCTTAGAGAAATTAGCTTTTTGTTAATGAGTTCAATCTTAAACCGTTACCGGAGAAGGCAACGCGTCTCACAATACGGGATTAAAATGATAGATAAATCCAAACATTGCTGCACAACTTTAATTAGACCATAATTTCTTCATCACGAGTCATAGCAGATAATTGGAAGATCATTCAAAGAGCGTCCAAACATTGCGAACGCTTTACTTCAATTATACAAATGTTGTCTTCTTGCTCCATGTACAAAACTCGTATTTAAACAATGTATCGCAGAAGTTCAACAACCATATTCAAAATCCTATTTTCTGAGAAAATATCAAAGTTTTCGTAAATCGTTTCCCATGGTTTCCAAAGAAAGTAACAGAGAAACTTGAGTGTTTTGGGTTAAGATAACCAACCTCTCTAACTCTTCCTATTTAATATGATGCTATTAATTTATTCAACAATTACAGTTTGATTTATAGAATTTCATGTGTGGCACATGTGCGCTTAATCTTGCTTCTCGAAGGCGGCAGCGTTTTCTTAAAGAAGCTCCGAGAGAACCCACATCGCCCTCCAATTTCCGTCGTGTTGGGACCGCGCCTTGCTATATGTCGGCAATCGGCACCGCAGTATGTCTGCTCGACGCGTGCCTTCAGGTACGAGGTACACACCCCCCCGCACGGGGACGCTAGAAGGAATATATAAGTTCATCGAATGGTGACGGGGAGTCGTGATAGGAGTGAGGCAGGGTGAAGGTTGGGGGACGCGAAGAATGAGGAGGAGGGCGCGGAGCGGGGGCGGAGCGGGGGTCGGAGCGGGGTCGGAGCGGGGTCGGAGCGGGGTCGGAGCGGGGTCGGAGCGGGGTCGGAGCGGGGTCGGAGCGGGGTCGGAGCGGGGTCGGAGCGGGGTCGGAGCGGGGTCGGAGCGGGGTCGGAGCGGGGTCGGAGCGGGGTCGGAGCGGGGTCGGAGCGGGGTCGGAGCGGGGTCGGAGCGGGGTCGGAGCGGGGTCGGAGCGGGGTCGGAGCGGGGTCGGAGCGGGGTCGGAGCGGGGTCGGAGCGGGGTCGGAGCGGGGTCGGAGCGGGGTCGGAGCGGGGTCGGAGCGGGGTCGGAGCGGGGTCGGAGCGGGGTCGGAGCGGGGGCGGAGCGGGGGCGGAGCGGGGTCGGAGCGGGGTCGGAGCGGGGCGGAGCGGGGGCGGAGCGGGGGCGGAGCGGGGGAAGGGCGGGGCGGAGTGTGGCGCGGAGGGGTGCGGGGGCCGAAAGCGGGGGGGGGGGGCGGAGCGCTTGGTTCACTGCGCGAGGTGTGGGCTGCTGGGTTCGGACTCGACGCGTCGCTCAAGGGTCGTGGCTGGGGGGGGGGGGCGGGGCGGGGCCTCGCCAGGGAAGTCGGGGCGGGCCGCCCCGTCGCCGCCGGGGAAGCGTAAAAGCTTGGCGGGGGCGCGGGAAATGAAGGGAATAAAACGGAGATGGAAGGTCGAAAAGGAAGCGCCCGGGAAGATATTAAAGGTAATGAAAATAAGGGCAATATACCGCCGCGCCCGCTCCCCCTGCCGGCAGACGCTTGCACGTCAGCTCAGAGGGCGCCTCCGACGCCTGCTTCTTTTCCTTCGCCCCCTCGCCACCCCAAACCCCTTCTGCTCCTCCTCTTCCATTCCCTCTTCCTCCCCACTTCCACCCCATTATATTCTTCCTTCGGCTCCTCCACAACCCCTCTTTCTCCTCCATTCGCCATATTCCTCTTCTTCCTCCATTCCCAATCTGCTCCTCCTCTTCAATTCCCCCTTCTTCCTCCACTCTCCTATCTTCTTCCTCCTTCTCTCCTCTCCTCTCCTCTCCTCCATTCTCCATCTGCTACTCCTCTTCCATTCCCTCTTCCTCCACCGAGTCCTGCATACCCTCTTTCTTTTCTGCATACTCCCTGCCCTCTATTCCTCCCCACCATCCTCCACCTCCTCCTCCTCCTCCTCTACCCCCTCTTCTCCTCCTCCAACTCGTCCTCCATTACTCTACGCTGCGTCGCGTGCTCCTCCCCTGAATTCAGCTCCCGCTGTCGAATTCTCCTTTACACATTCCCTCAGGCCACCTGCTCCTTATTCGTTGTCTTCACTCTCTCTGGTATTTTCTGATTCTTCTGTCGCCTTCTCCCCCTTGCCTTCTCACGCTCTGTCGCCTTCTCCTTCTAATTTTTCCCTTCGCCTTTTCTTCCGCCTCCGCAGAATTCACCTCTTTCTTCATAACTTTCCGCAATACCTCCGCCGTCGACGCCTTCGCCGCTTCTTCAGAGATCGAAGTGGGCTGTGGGGTGCGCGGCTTCCCTGCACTGAGTGAAAAGAGCGAGTGGCGGCGTCGTGCGAAGGTAAAGCGAAATGCGACGGGTTGGCAGAAGTCTGCTTCGGAGGAGATAACGGAGTATCAAGAGTGCGCTGCCCTGAGAAGAGGGGGTAATGAAGGGTTTGAAAGTTATAGACGGAAATTTAGTTGCGAGACGAATCATAGGAGGGGAGTATTTTAGAAGCAAAATTAGAAAAAATATAAAAATAATTATTGGGTTCATTAAAGTCATTATGGAATTAATAATTACACTTTACATCGAGACTATAGTATTCTGGAAGTGTTGTGATAATACAGTCTTAAATTAGTGTTGGGAATAAAAAATAAAAAAAAATGCGAAAGTAACGTAGACAAAGATGTACTATGTTTGTATTAATACGTTCGTGAAGCACAAGGGGTGTCATGAGGTATCGTCACAAGATATTTCCGGATTCGGAATCGCAATCGCAATCATAGTAGTAAAAACCATTGAGAAAACCAAAGCAAAACCTCATCGAAACAGGGAAGATTCTGAATTGGATGTAGAGGTGAGGTAGTGGAGGAAGTGAACGTGACGTAATTATGATAGAAGAAACAAGAAAACATTCCATGATTGGGAATGATCGTATTTAACTCATGAGATGTGATGCAAATGGAAATGTTTACGTTTTAAAAAATCAGATAAGGTAAAGAAAATTGGATAAAATCTATTTTTCATTTGCTTGTAGTTATTGCAACTGTGTACGTTTTGCATTGTTGGGAATCCCGTCTCTCCACCTGGAAGAGAACGAAGAGACGGATGCAGAGGTTCCACACGCCGGATCGCTCTCCTACTCTCACCTTCCCTTCTCGCCTCCTTCCTCCCCCCCCCGTTTCCTTCGGCGCCGCCAGGTAGCTGGTGGCGGGGCGGGAAAGAGCAAATACAAGCAAACAAACACTCGCGCCGCCATTACGCCCCGTGGAAAGGGCATTTTACACGCGACTTGCGCCCTGAGCAAACATTTATCCTCTTCCGGAGCCCTTGCGCGGGAAGTGGCGCCTCGTAGCGCCGCCACCCCCACCCCGCCCCCCCGCAGTTGGCGCCTTTGCAGCCGCCGTCGCCGCCGCCGCCGCCTCAGCTACCTTTGCAGCGGTGCGCCTGGCGCCTGAGCAGACGCCCCCGCCCGCTTCCGGTGCCCCGCCCCCCTCCAGCGACCACCTCCGCCCCCGAATTCCTAGCCCCCCTCGTCTCTGTTGGCTTTCCCCTCCATTCAGTTCACCCGGTCCGTTCACGCCAATTTGCCCGTCGGTTCCCTTCCCGCCGCCCGCCGCCAGTCACTTGCTCGCCCGCGCGTCTCCGCGTGACTGCGCACTAGTCGCCCGCGCGGCCGTTCGTTTCGCAGCCAGCTCGCCCCCGCGCATGCACGCCTCGCTCCGCGCTCTAAGTTAATTTATGGTATTTTAAATATGAAGAAAACATTATAGAGAAATACTTTTTTACTTGTAATATAAAAATGCTGCAATAAATAATAATGAGTAATGAGACAAATATTACGTATGACTAGCATTCAAAACAAGACATGCAACTTGACACATACATTTTGATAACTACAGACCGCTACTTTCGAGAGCTGATTAATATTCGAGCCTACTTGGAGGTATACCTAAAGAACGGAAAACCAATAAACAACATTTTTAGGGAAATGTGTAGCTATTGCTGTCTACTCTATAGGCACATGAATACTTTTGTAAGTAGTGCTTCCATGCACGTTATCATGTACCAAACTCATTTGATAATACCACTTAAAATTAACATTAATCTAATGATTAAATTGCATATTGGTTAGTTTCAGGGATCTTACGTCAGACTGTTTTGAAATAGAAAAATATTTTAATTAAAATGCTGTTAGTTGGATAAAGCTCACTCATTGATTCTTACAAAATATTGGAAAGTGTATATATTGTAGGAATGTGTCGGGTTATGTAATAACAACTTTGTATTTTCTGATTACAGATGAAAATAGCTCGTGCTGAACTTTGTATCGTTTTGGAAAAGAAGATATACAAAATTGGTGAGTTTATATATTGGATAATGCACAGAGTTCTTATTAACTGTTATGTCTGTGAATTGTCTTGCAAAAATATATTAATACAATCTCTTTGTTCGACGCGTACATGTGACGTCAGAGGGTGCAACATTAGCCCATTCTAACAATGTATTTTTTAGTATAAACTGCAATTTTTATGATGTTTAGTCTGTAAAGTGGATTTCTGCAGTGATACGAGAATTCCTCTTTATATATTGAATTCAGGAATGATTATTGACTTCATGCATGATCGAGATATATACGACTGAGCAACATATGTACAAGTATCGATATTGCATTGTTCTACATAGAAACGAGAGTGTGAGATGCCCCCCCCCCCCCACACACGACCGTCTGTAACTGTCGTCTCGGATTACACCACCACTTACGTGACACACTTCTGTACAACGTCCTACTGATTCCCAAGCGTTTGGTCTGAACGTTTACAAAGAGTGAGCGTTCTAACGTGCTGCATCTCTTGTACAATGTATATCCGCACTGTCGATTAGTAAAAGTGAGCGAAATGCCAAACCACGAAAGCGAATTGGCCGCGGTCACGCGACCGTGTCCCTAAGCGCCTCTCAGCGCGTAAGTGTCAATGAGTAAACAATTAAGTTACCAAGAGCCTAAGTGTGACCAAGTGTGGCGAACTGGAAAGTGTCGCTGTGTGTCTGACCTGGATTCCGGGAAACCTACAATTCTCCTACTACTCTTCGACGTTATTGTGCCACAGCTTAAAGCGACTGTTTGATAGGCTCTTCTCTCGCTAACCAGCTGCTGGGTGTTTATGTATGTATGTGTGTATGTATGTATGTATGTATGTGTGCGTGCGTGCGTGAGTGTGTCCCGATTCGTCGTAATAAGGTCGGCGCGAGTTTCTGCCGACGATTGTTGCTGCACTCCTTTCTCTGAAGAATAAACCCAGCGTGTGAGATCTAAGGCTTTCTCGTCCGGCGTCAATATTAATAATTATTTCCGGGCGAATAGGACATGGTCCCGTAGGCACTAGTGGACCAAATGTTTCTGCGATGGACGTTGGCAACGCTAAAAGGTCGTGTTGATGGCATAGCGTTTGGCCACGGCGTATCAACCCAGAAATAATCATTGATAAATCCATTTTGTTCCTGCTACGTTTGAAAACATATTATTGTTTTCTAAGGTCTTGTGAACGCAGTACCATCTCTTAATTTATTCTGCTCTTTGGTAAGTGCGTGGAATGTTGCAGTCGCAGCGACGATCAAATTGTGGGTCGCTTTGCTTAACTCGGGCACGAGTTTGGCAATTAATAGAGGTAGCCGTATTTATGAGGGCTTCTCAACTCTTTCTGGCTAGGACCGTGTTGCATGGCCGACGGAAAGATAAAGATTTCGGCTGGAATTTTCCAGCCTGCGACTTCGCGGAATTGTGAAGACCATTGCACATGTTGCGACGTACCGTTACGTATATACGCGAACAATTTCATGATTTTCTCGATCTAATATGTGGTTCGAACAGAGAGACGTTTGAGAAGGATAAATAATAGCGAATTAATATACGTTATTCACTACCCATCATATAGTTTTTTGATAAATTAATTTCAATAAATAAAATAAATTAAATTAAATCAAAATGCTGTTTCGTTTCGTGAAAAACTATGTTACATTTTGTGGAAGATATTTGTTCGCACAATGTACGCAAATATAGTCCCTAGATACACTGAGAATAGAACCCCCCCCCATTTAATTTCCTCTCACCTGAATGCCCCGTTACGCAGCATTCAGAAGGTGAAGAGAAATGATAATAATTGAAAGCTATAGATATTAATATTGATTTCGGATAGATTCCCAAAACTCAGAATATCCCACATTTCTAACTCTCCTCACAACTGGATAGAAAATAACGAAATCGGCGACGCATTAAAATCAATAAAATCTCTACTCTCTCTCTCTCTCTCACTCACTTTCTCCCTGTCTCTCTCCCTCTCTCCCTGGAGATTCTATTCAAAGTGTTCAATAATGTCCACTATCGGCCATAGAAAGAAATGTTTGAATGTTCACTCCTTCAAAAGATTAAAATCCTATTTTTGTTCGATACCGAAAGAGCCAAAGACGCCACCATTTGAAGATACTCTTCCGTAGTCGCTTTAAAGTAATGTTCAGGAAAAGAACGACTTTAGGAAAGACGGAACACAGGGAGGTAATTGGCACCCTGATTACTATAGAAAGAAACTAAGCTTTTGAAAAAATCTCGTTCCAACTTTTATGTATTGAATCAGTAAGCATGTAGGAGTCAGTATTCCTTTTCGCAATAAGTAAGGTAAATATTTCTGAAAAATTCATTCTTTGTAAGATATTTATCATATAAATATAGTTTCATGTTCTTTATTCTCGAAGCAATACATTTCGTTTAAGCGATGTGTTCGTTTCCATACCTGGAGTCATCTGCAGTGAATTGAGTAAGCGAAGTTCCAAAGCGAGGTTGTAACAAGATTAGGTAAATCTCAAATAGATCCCTGAGAAGTGGGATCAGCAAATAGTTGTGCAGGCTCTGAGATTCTAGTCTAGTGTCCAGAGTTCGAGGTCTTCCAGTAGGCATTCGATTCGCAGACGGGAGCCGCTAGGAGGAAGAGGAGCAGGGCTAGTGGCGGGGAGAGGGGATGGCCCAGGAAATGCAGGCGACAAAGACGTCACGGACACGGAGATGAGGTGTTCTGAGGATGGCGAAGAGATCAAGACTTCGAGTTGCGTGCTCTTAGGAGAAAGACGACAGCGTTGGTTGTCTTGAGATTGTGTTGATGGGAGAAACGAGTAGTTGCTAGCTGTGAGGACTTCCGGGGGAGCCAGGGGTTTGAAAATGGTATGAGTTTTAAAAGTAGGAATGTCTAGGAAGAGACTAGGAAGAATGGTAAGGGCACGGATAAGGGAGAACATTGAAGCTTGTATTGAAAGGGCTGTTGCGATGAGAGAGGATGTTGCTGAGACAATGAAGATGAAAGATGTGTGGACAATGGTTGCAAAAGGATCGGCAGAACGGTGAGGACTGTGAGTACAGGGGTGGGGGAAGGACAAAATTGGGGATTAAGGGTACACTGAAAAATATGGATGTTGCACATTGGAAGAAGATTCTGGAACAATGAAGGTGAAAGATGTGTAGACAGAAGCTATGGAGATTGCGATGGAGTGGTGAGGACGGCGAGGTATTCGCTGAAGCAATGAATCCGGAAACGCGAACATGGAACAGGAGGGGGCCTGCTCTAGGGACGACGGAGGAGAGGCCAGGTGAGGCAGTTGGGTCGGCAGTCTACCACTTTCGTACAGAGGAACCTACGAGAGGAAACGGCGTACACGGCCTGATGTTGAGGTCAACAGGGCATTGGGAAAGCAAGGTCAGTTGGGCCGACAGGGACAATGAAACAGCTCGAGTTGCATGGGCGTCTCCAACTTCTCTGCCAAGACGTCGCATAATCCTCGTCAAAAGGCGGGGTAACAAGCGACGCGCGCCCACCGCGCCGCCCTCCGTCCGCCCCCGCGCCGAGTCGAAGTTCAGCGCCTCACCTTCCTCAGTTGTTTAATGAGGCTGATAATTGGCGCAGGCCACCGCAGCCACTTAACCCACATAACAAAGCCCCCTTAATTTAAAGTTGGTCTTTGCGGCGGATCGCGAAGGCGCGCCTTCCGCCCCTCCGCAGACCTCCCACGCGCGGCCTTCGGCTCACGCCGCTCTCCCGCCGCTCTCCCCACTCTCCCCACTCTCTCCCCCCGCTCTCCCCCCGCTCTCCCTCCGCTCTCCCTCCGCTCTCCCGCCGCTCTCCCGCCGCTCTCCCGCCGCTCTCCCGCCGCTCTCCCGCCGCTCTCCCGCCGCTCTCCCGCCGCTCTCCCGCCGCTCTCCCTCCGCCCTCCCCCGCTCTCCCTCCGCTCTCCCACCGCTCTCCCTCCACTCTCCCCACGCTCTCCCCCCGCTCTCCCTCCGCTCTCCCTCCGCTCTCCCCCCGCTCTCCCCCCGCTCTCCCCGCGCTCTCCCTCCGGGTGTCCTCGTTGCAAATCGCGTTTATTCTCCTCGTGGCTTTGGGGCACCGGGGGTTTCCATTCGCTGCTGTTGCCACGTTGGGAACCCCATGACTGGAATGGTTTCGGATACAGATGTCAACAATTTGTTGGCTTCTATTTGTAAAGGAGTAATTTAAAGAAATATTAACTAACTTCAAAATTTAGGATTTTCCTTGAATCAGAGAGAAATTATAGTTTCGTTGAGGGTTCACTGATTTAGTTGCATTTTCTGCCGTTTCCGATTTCGTCTGATAATATTTATTGCATGCAACATTTTTCTTTTATTATTTTCACTCGAGGAATAATAATTGTAATAATTACCTCTACGGCTGTGGAAATATTGATAACTTGTCTAATTTGACACCGTGCTATTATGTTTGTGAGGATTAGTTCTAATTGCGTGCCGGATCTCACCTGACAATGGGACAAATTGAAGTTAGTTTTCATTTCAAACTTCTTTCGATATTAGTAATAAGTTCTCAAACAGCGGGCCTTGAGAGGATCACGAAACGTTTTTAGAGAGACCCTGACGGAGGCATCAGATAAAGTTTTGGACTATTGCGCTTTTTGCCACTGCTTGGCGCGTCCCATCGAGGAATGCACTTGAAATCCTGTGATATTTGTTACAGTAGTTAAGATACGTTGTGTTCTTGAAATCGCACATCGTTTGTGCAGAAGATGTAGTCCCCTGTATTCCCACTAGTCTCCGCGGTTTGTGAGGAGTCAACCATGTATTATGCCATGATTCAATATTTATTTATATGTAGTACATCTATCTTTCTTTCTTTCTATGTTTTTACCTTAGATATACAATAGTTTGTCGAAAGTATTTTCCTAAAAATATCCTATAAGGTTAGTGTGCTATTTGTAGTTGATTTAAAAGGTTCATAAGGAATTCTAAAAGTAGTATAGAGACCGCCATACAAGTATTGGGTAATATTATTGTATTTTCTTCACTCCGACCGGCCACACGAAATCAGCCTACTCGGTTTTCTCTGTTTCTCGAATTCAGTTTTCATGACTAACTAACCCCAAACTCACTAAAACTGCGAAACTGAATTGCAGGCCGTGAAATCTATAATCTGAAATCTACGATCTGAAGTTCGTTCCAAAATCACATTTTATTGTAACTTGATCGGTTTATAATTTTTTATTACATATGGCCACGTCTTCTCCTGAAAATTTTATTGATCATAATATCCTTAAACCGTATGTAACATGTTAAAAAAGCAAAGGTTTATCTTACTCATGTTTCTTAAACTTTACGATACAATTGGGGGATAAAGAATATTTTATTAGAGAAGATTGGTCTGCTTAGAGCAACAGTCAACAAAACTTCAGTTGGGAGCGCCGGTCACGCCAGCGACAACCTTCGCTCACCTTCGTTTTCGAGCGCTGACAGCGACAGCCGGCGCAAACATGCAAGGCGGCTCCCGTGACTCAGACGCCGAGACACGTGTCTCGTCATGTTGAACGTCATGTAGATCGAGATTTGTATCCAGGCTTATCTTCGTGCCGAGCCGTATGTTAGGTTTTGAGTCTAGTGTCGTGTTTAGGAAGTGCCTTGCTTCTAAATTAAACTTCTTTACGTAAATGTATTAAAGGTACCCAATTGTAAAAAGTGTACATCGACATTACATTAGAGATGGTAGCGTGTGTAAAAATTAATCTAAAATGAAAGTAATATTTTAATGTGAACGAGAAATGCTGGAGTTTTTAACACTTCAAATTTTGATTTTGCACATTGCACTTATTATACAAAATCGTGTGCTTAGCTGCATGATAGCTGTCTGGAGAAACTTTTCTTAAAAACCCCTGAGAAATTATGCTGCTATCTGACTGTAATCCCCATCTCTTGGGTAGGGTGTTGGAATGGTTGCATCTTGTGTAGTAACTTTTGCCAACCACTGGGCCAAGGTATTATGCGAATGGTCAAGGGGCAACGATATAATGTGGCTGTGTGCTACAAATTTGTAATTATTTGTTTAAATAAAAAACATCAGTGCTTCAACTAATTTCCATCACAATCTTCAAGGTTTCGGCCATTTTTGTTGTGGATGCAGGAACGATGAAATAGACCGACCATATTCCTTTTTCACGTTTAAAGCTGAAACTATTTTTTTATCAGCATGTGATTATACCATGTTTCTACGATTATCGTCGCAAAGGGCAGTTGTAAACAGATGCATAGTTGCATACGCTCGGCAAACTTCTAGGAACAACTTTGACTATCATAATTACTCTATCTAAATGAATAAAAAATCATTGAGTGGGGTGTTTTAAGAGCTTTTAGAAATGTCCAACGTACGCTGGTGTTTTCGTAATGTTTACGAAAAATCAGAAAGGGTGTACATTTCAACTTCCATTTAATGTTATAAAAGAAAGGTGGCATACTATTCTCGTTTTGAAGACAATGCGTCCAAAATGTTTCAAGGTAGGCGTAAAACTGTAAATTGTTAAAAAAACAAGCGTTCTTCTTTATAGAAAATAAAATAATTATCTAAAACTAAGCCGACCTGAATGGCTGAGGTACGAGGTAGCTAAGAGCGCATATCGACTCAGCGCTCTGTCCGAAGGGTCACGGGTTCGAATCCCGCCTTGGGCATGGTTGTTTGTTCTTTGTCTCTCATGTATATATTATCGTAGCTGCCTCGCGTTCTGCCAACCCCAGATCAGAGAAGCCTGCAAGTGTTTTGGTGTATTTGGACAAAGATGCGTCCCATCGGGTCACAAAGTGTAACCAGCTGTCGGCTGGGAAAAGCCGCAGGAACAAAATGCTCTACCTTTCAGCTAAAAGACAGTTGTAATGTATTCGTCTTTCCCAAAATCAGCTCAGTCAATCTGACAGACAATAATCCTAAAAACATTTAGATGTTTAATTATTTCACGTAAATAATGATGAGATTGTCAAATGGCGTTTTGATATCACCAACAGAAATTTCAATTTTATTTTGATCATTCGTGAATTGGAATTTTAGAGATAAATTCCAAAGCACCTATGTTACTAAAATAATCTACTAGTGGACTCAGCAATACTTCGCTAATGGAATGTATTACACTTCACATGCTACTAGACAGATGATTGTCAATCACGTTTAACGCTACACCCTGCAAAATTTCAATAGATGAGTCTTTCTCGCAAGTGTAGTTCCGCCTCTCTCTCTCTCTCTCTCTCTCTCTCTCTCTCTCTCTCTGTCTGTCTTTATCTTTGACTCTGTTTCTATTTGTTTCTCTCTCTGCGTCACCGTGTTCCACGTTCTCTCTCTGTATCTCTCTCCCGGGAGAAATTCCACTATCGCAGGGCTGAATACGCAATGAAGACATCTTAATAATCGTATTTCAGTGTGCGGCGGGTTGCGTAGAGAGTGCTGTGGCGCCGTGGCCTTTGAGTCTACATAAAATCATCATCAACACGCTTCTATGTGCGCAGGTACATGCAAATTCCCATCATACTATGCCTGTATTCCTTCCGAAAGTGCAAACACTATGTTGACGTATTTTTATTGCAATCGAATGAACGATACGGCAGCGCATTAAATATGAACAAACAAACATTGTCCTTTATGTATTAGCTTATTACCTGTTACCTACGCTAAGTGAGTTTTGGTCCCCGTTTCCACCCAGTGTGCGTCGTCGGCAGCGCCGCACCTGGCGAATGCCGCCCCGCGCTGGTTGCATCCGGGCTGCACGCGCCACCGCTCCGCACCGCGCCGCTCAGATTTATTAAATAAATCCCACACTCTTCCGCGAAAGCGTTTCGAGTTAATTAACGGATTTCGCCTTCGCGGAAAACCAGCTCCAGAGCGGCTCTGTCGGCGGGGCGGTCGGTGCGCTGCGTGGCTCCGAAACGAGTCGAGAGACAGATCGCGACCGAATCGAGCAGTACTGGCGATCATGCGACATGACCGAGAAAGTCGCAAAATACCACGAAGACAAGGCTCACGCGCCAACAAATAATAGCACATGTGAGTTTGTGGTAGCACTTTAACTCAACTGTTACGGCGTCGTCCAATCGGGAGCTTGAACGTCACTACTGTGATGTCACTATCGTGTCATTCGATCTCCCGACTGGATACCACCGTAACAGCTGATTAAACGTCAAGTTTGTTTGTACTTGGCGAGGCGCCCTGTGCACTGTCCATGGCCTGCCAGCGGAGTCCCGGTCTCGCAGCCAGGGGTTAGGGGGGTACATGTGGTTGGCACGAAGATATCGCCATGCCGTGGTCTGGTCTTCTCAACCTGAGAAGTGAATTCTCTCATCGTCACTCAGCAACACATACTGAGCCATTGCAAGGAAAACGTACACTATAATCTTGCCTAACGGGGAGTCGAACTCGGATTCGCATCATGGAAAGCGGGCAGGCTGACCAAGGTGCTAAGCTGCCAGGCCAACGTCAAGTACCATTATAAATTAATCGAAGTATATTTAAAACTCATCTTGAGTAGCTTATAATTTCATATCATTGTCGACTGTTAGTACATTACTATTTTCCATTCGCGCAGAAATTGAAAGAAAACTGCGGCATCGGGTCACGTGGGACGTTTAATTCTGTACCAGGGACTCGGGGAAAATCCAAAAGCAATGGCAATTTCGATTTTGACTACAACGAGCTTATATTTAATTGATTTATTCCACCTGCTCACGTAATGCGCGCACTGACAGAACTCTCTACTCGCTGCGTGAGTGTTGACAACAGAGTTGACGTCACGGGACAGCGATGCTGCGAGAAAGAAGCTGCTGCTAATTAAATATTTGTTATTCACATGTTGCGTTATGCAACAGCATTATTTGATATTCCAGATATGTAAAAAACGATTGTACGACGTATAAACAATACTTGTTATTGCTGAATTTGTGAAGTTTGTTTTTGTTAAAATATTGAATTTATTGCGGTGGGAGTATAAGGAAATATGTTATTTATTATTATTGTGCCGTGAGCATAGTTTTTTTTTGGAAAACAATTTTGAGTGTTTTTCTTCATTGGCAACAGTTTTTATGCTCCATACCAGTAGTATTAGAATATTAACTTTTATCTCACTAACATTTCAACTTTAACTAGGCTTAAAGTAAATTAGCCCAACACCAGTTAAAACATTTTAAATTCGAGAAGCCGCAACATCGATAAGAAAATACTTGGATCAGTGTTCATGGCTGGGTAACCTTAAACGATTTATATCTGCGAAGAATTAGAGTACGCGTTGTTATTGGTATACGGTATGGGTCCTAAGCCTAGTAGTTAGAAATTTATTCTGCCCTCTTCCAGATATTTAAAATTCTTCTATTTTTATAGGTATCAATATATGAGCCACTCTCTGTATAGCTATCGTGCGTTTACAATCCATTCTACTCAAGTCGATGTAAGCGAGCTTCAAGCCCAAATGTGGGAGGGTCCAGCCTAGGACATCTTCCACTCCCTCCACCCAATGTTGTAGCTGGGATGTTGTAGAAATGTAGAGAATGCTTTTTCAGGCAAAAAACGATAACAAACAAAAACCTTCAGGGAATGAGCATTGCCGTTTCAGCCATTGGCATTTCAACTTTTCAGTCGCCGCAAGGAAGTCGCCCTCCGAGCCACGTTGGAAGCGTCCCTTTGCGCTGAACTGCACAGCCCACCTCGTGGGCTCCTCACGAGACAGGAACTCGTCGTCACAGAGGCATTCGTCTCCTGCTGTCTACGCCCCCACGTGGCGGTGGTAGACGCAGAGCTTTTGAGAAATGTTTGATAATTTATTGCAAGAGAAACAGTACCTCTTTCGTGTTATTCTGTATCTTATACATTTTTTTACATTTCCACTTATTTGAGTAATACATTCTCATTGCCAAGCGAACTATTAAAAAATTATATTAATATTTATTTAAACATTTTCTTCAGTTTGGATGTCCAGTAAACTTTGAATGTTAGAATCTATCCTACCACTTGTTACTAAGTTATTATTTTTTTCTTTTAAGTTCGTCGATGTTGATGGCAGTATTGCTGTCTGTTTACGTACCACCCACTAGATTTTCTTTCTTGGAAGTAGAGGAGTCTCACAAAGAACTAGGACGTGAACATTCTGTGCGTAGAAAGAACTTAATAACAATGATACTACTAATAATTTTATTAATAACAATAGACAATGCTCGAGAATTATGAACTACGTCTCGAGGCGTGTGCTTTCAAAAAAATTGCACCAACATTGTTATTTGCTCCTTTCGTATTTTCTTCCAACTCGCAGGTACGTATTGGCTGCGAGGATCTAGAAAGTTGTGACCGGAAGTAAATATCTAGTTCCTTTCTTTAAAGGTCGCCTTCTAACGGCTTGGTCACATAGCGACCACTGTGATTACTGTAAGGGAAAACACATATGGACAACACGAGCACACACACATCTATATTCGAAGCAGGATTCGAACCCGCGACCCTTCGATACGAGGCAGCTACGGCCCTTCTACCTCACAGACCTCGAGCAATCCAGACCGGAACTAGTTCCTTATTTGGAAGCTTTTGGACTTGAAGCAAGCGCCTTCACTTGATCACTTTTGGGATCACGTGGCCCCGCTGTTCCGCCTTGCGCTGTGCCAGCCCTTGACGCTCCAGTCAGCCCTTGACGCTCCACTCAGCCCTTGACACTCCGGTCAGCCCTTGACGCTCCGGTCAGCCCTTGACGCTCCGGTCAGCCCTTGACGCTCCGGTCAGCCCTTGACTATCCAGTCAGCCCTTGACGCTCCGGTCAGCCCTTGACGCTCCGGTCAGCCCTTGACACTCCGGTCAGCCCTTGACGCTCCAGTCAGCCCTTGACGCTCCGGTCAGCCCTTGATGCTCCGGTCAGCCCTTGACGCTCCGGTCAGCCCTTGATACTCCAGTCAGCCCTTGACGCTCCGGTCAGCCCTTGACGCTCCGGTCAGCCCTTGACGCTCCGGTCAGCCCTTGACACTCCGGTCAGCCCTTGACGCTCCGCTCAGCCCTTGACTATCCAGTCAGCCCTTGACGCTCCAGTCAGCCCTTGACGCTCCAGTCAGCCCTTGACGCTCCAGTCAGCCTGTGACGGCCGTCGGCCTCCTGTGCGACCGCTTTTTGGTTAATTTCTTTTCGCGTGTGGCGCACGTATGTGCTTTTTCCGCTCGTGTATGGAGAGCGCTCTCTTGCTCCCGTTTCGCCCTTTTCACATTTATCTTGAAGCGGGTATTAAAACGAAATTTTCATTAAACGCGCGAGAGTTATGCGTATGGGGGAGAGCGAAAAGGCTTTATCTTCCCGGATTGGAAGCCTTATTGGTAGTTCATTAAGATGTTTTAATTAGCTCCGGATAATATTTCACGTTAATCTGCGCGCGCTATGAGAGGCCTCTATAAGAGAACGAATGTGTCCCCTGCGGAGTCGAGTCGAGCCGAGCCGAGCCGAGCCGAGCCGAGCGATCGTCGGTCGTTCGTTGCGAGGGACTCGATTGATCATCCGTTCTTGTGAACCGTTCTTTTGATTCGGTCGACAAATTCCGTGTTTTGCGCGGTAGCGAACGCACTCGACGCTGTGGGGTTGGATTCCATGAACTGCGGTTCAGGATCAACGTTGCCGATGAAGGGCTGGAAAGGGTAGTAGACCTTAATGATAGCAACGTCATGTGCGGGCATAGATTTTAACGAACTGTGCGAAGGAATAAGGCTTGTTTTTCACTGAAGATAGAATGTTTGTTTACGTATTTGTGACATTCAAACCAATTATCGGATTTAGATCATCGAAGATCCAAACTACCTTTGTTGAATATTACTACTGCGGACGCTAACAAGGAGTCTTATTAAAGGGTTTAACGTCAATTGCTACATACTGTTTTTGTTTTGGTATCTTCCTATAAACACGTAAGATTGTTACATAAACGATTAATTTGTACTCACAACTTCAGTAGCAAATGTACGCATACCTTCTTCCAAAAGTACCGAACGACTGAATAAAAAAGGGAAAAGAAGGAAAAAATACAATTAGAAAAGGACGTTTGAAAAATGAGTATTTTACGAAATCGTACTTCAATGCAATGCACAGTTGTTGGACGACTCGTTAATTTTTCTGTCGATAACACTTTTCGGTTGTTTAAATTCGTTGACGTATTACCGCTCGTAGGATAGATGGCAATAAAATGGACATGTTAGCAAATAATACTCCTTTGGTTAGACTTACTTTTATATCAATCTTCAGATGTACGCCAGGTTTGAAAAATCTTTTCAAAACGAAGTACACACTTAAAACGGTACACATTTAAAAGCGATTCTTCTTCAGCAGCTAAAAAGTATAGTTTTTACTTTACTATTTGGAAGAAAGTAATCGTGAAAGTTGTGTTATCAACATTTGTAGTTCAACACTGACGCACCTTTTAAAATACATGTTCTCCTTTCTTCAGGTTAAATTAAAATAATAAGTAGATTCCCGTCTGGCCTGATATTGGTATGTAATTAAAAGATAAGCAGGTTTAGGTCTGTAATTTTGAGCACTTCGACCGAAGATCGGATATGGGAGGAGTTTTTCAACATGAAATGTGAATTGAAATAAATCATATTAGATGTATATTTAAGAATTGAAACCACTCATTATATATCTATATTTAAATATTATAGTAGAAGAAAAAGTAATTACAGCGAAAATACTTCCTTTGAATGATATTTATATGTGTAAATTTAAATATAAAACTTTTGCTTTCTCCGATATGTAGATAGAGGCAAACATTTGTTTTGTCTGTTCCTGACACCAAAAAAGTGGATTTTTCATTGTCGTATATGTACTATACTACTTTTTCGAATATGTTATATAGTCAGAATGCTCTCTTTGTGACTCTCGTACCATATCTGGGGGATTTTTGGATCACCATTCATTTGTTAATATTTTCCTGCATGATATTTTCAGTCTTCAAGATATGCCTTCGTGCACTTATTAAGCAGATATTTTTACACATTTCCACATATAATTAAATTATTATTAATTTTTTTTCGCTGCACGAGGCCGTTTTGACCTAAGGTAACGCTTATTATCTTCCCATTCTCACTTGAAATCTCTAATCACGAACTTCAAAATAATGTCTGATAAACTCAATACTTAATTTATCCCGAAATAACTTTCACAAACTCTTATAAATACTTGTGAAGCATTATGTATAAAAACGGAGGTTATGTACGGTACATATATAAAATATTTTATATGAAATAATTATATTTATTATGTTATTGAAAACAAATTATAAAATGTATCCTTACATAACATCAATTATTTACTCACAGTGTTGCCTACATATTCGTGTTTACTACATATAATTATCAGTAAAGCGTGGGGTCCAAAAAGACCCCAGATATAGTACCTGATAGTAAATAGCAGATATGGTACGAGGAATAATATAAAAAAATATTGTGAAATGTCTGTCCAAACGCGAGCAATCTTCGTGCTTAAATCATAGACAGGAATTTCACCAAAACTGATGTTTCCTGATCGATGTAGCTGTCACCCCCCTCCCCGACATACGAATTGAAACAGATATTTTAATTTTTGGGGGTACTTCACATCAAGTACCAACAAATTTTCAAAAATTTCTGCAAAATTGCTACAAATCCTTTCTTTGCTATAATACAGCGTTGCTTAACAAAAATGTCTTTATCTGAGATTCCTTAATACCTCTGAATGTTTGAAGTATGCAACTGTTAGAAAAGTTTAAACCACCTTCCCCAACTACATTACCGAAGACGAAATTTGTTTCTAAAAGAACTCTGTTCTTCAAAACATTGATTCATTTTTTCTTTTAACTTTGTGCGTGTTGCAAGTGCTCCTGCCGTCACCCTCTATAATAATCTGCGAATTTTTAATTTTTTCATCATAAACTGGTTTAACGCATGTATTTCGTATTAATCAGTATCATGCTATGGGTATTTTGGGGTTTCGTGTGGATATTTTCTTACGAAGAGTTCAAAACTAACATATTTCCTTACCATATTACAGAAGGAACGGAGGTTGATTAAAAGAGGAAATTTGGAAGTAAAATGGTTGAAAGAGTAGGATGTAGAGCTTCGTCGCGAGAGCCGAGGAATCTGCGCGAAACTTCCCCAGATGGATCCGTTCGCGGCAGAAATCCCAGGCGGCCTCCGCTCCCAGTCGTCGCCGTCTCCCCGGCGCAAATTAGTTTCGCTTTATATTGAAGCCGCCTGCTCCGCCTCCGCCGCCTCCGCCGCCGCCGCCTCCGCCGCCGCCGCCTCCGCCGCCGCCGCCTCCGCCGCCGCCGCCTCCGCCGCCGCCGCCTCCGCCGCCGCCGCCTCCGCCGCCGCCGCCTCCGCCGCCGCCTCCGCCGCCGCCGCCTCCGCCGCCGCCGCCTCCGCCGCCGCCTTCGCCTTCGCCGCCGCCTTCGCCTTCGCCGCCGTCTTCGCCGCCGCCTCCGCCGCCGCCTCCGCCGCCGCCTTCGCCGCCTCTTCCGCCGCCTTCTCCTCCTCATCCTCCTCCTCCTCCGCCTCCTCCTCCGCCTCCTCCTCCGCCTCCTCCTCCGCCTCCTCCTCCGCCTCCTCCTCCGCCTCCTCCTCCGCCTCCGCCGCCTCCGCCTCCTCCTTCGCCGCCGCCTGCTGAGCAGTCTCCTCCACCGTGTCTGCCGCCGCCGCCATCTGCCTGCCGCCGCTGCGCAAAAACCTCCGCGCGGGGAAAGTCTCGGGACGAGGCCTCGGGGCGACGGTGCTTTGCCTCCGCTACCTTCGTCACCTTGATCGACCTCACCTCCCGCTCCGTTCCTCTACCTGTTCTCCGAGGTTTTCTTGTTATCTGGCACCTCAGGGTTGCTCCACCCCGTCCACCTCCACAGCCCTATTCTTCCTGCGCGAAAAATAACGAAAACACGCCCCAATCACCATCATTTAATCGGCATTCAAGTACTACCGTTGGTTATTTCAGAATTTCTTGTGTTCTCATCTGCCTTCTTGTTCTCCTCAACCCCTGTACATCTCCTCTTTCCCTAGATCCGTTTTCAATTCGTTTTTGTACTTTTTTCAGCCTCCTATTCCTTCTTTTCCTCCTTCCCTTTTGTTCATTAGCCCCTCCTTCTCATCTCCTCCCCTCATTCATTTCCTCAACCCATCTCCTCTTCGTTTGCTTTCTGCCTATCCCTTCCCCCTCTCGATATTCTCCTCTTTCCTCACTCTCTCCTCACTTCCCATCCCCACATCTCTCTCCACCTGCGCTCTCTCCCGTCGCCTTCCTCTCCGCCTGCGGGGGGGGGGGGGGCGAGTCCGCGCGCCCCTGTCTGCCGCCGCGCACCTCCAGATTAATAGGCCGTATATTCCGGCAGCGAGGCGAAGTCCCTGCTAAATTGGCGAAGAATTAACCGTTAAGTCTTTACACGAAAAACAGGGGTACGATCTCGCGGGGTATATTTCAGCGCGAGCGCCGAGGCGCGCGCTCCCGTCTGCGCCCGGGCGGCGCGCCCCGCCCTCCAGAGCCCCCGGAAGGCGCACCGGCGACGAATGCCCTCTCAGCACAATGGCTACGTTCCTTCGGCGACGTGGGATCTACAGGGCGCCTCAGAATAAATATTTCTGTCTTTGAGGGCGTACGTCATTGGTCTCATAAATACAGTGAGGGTTTTTAGCTGTGGTCTTCCGTTGCTGACTGGCGATATTCAGCGCCGACATACACGTCGGCGTGCGGGTTTCCCCCAACCAGGGATCTCCCACCAGCGGGGACATCGACTCAGGCCTTACAAGCTCTTAAGTTTCAGTCTGGTCTCCATGTGTAGTGCATAATGTGCACACAAGTGTGTGTGTGTGTGTGTGTGTGTGTGTGTGTGTGTGCAAGTAAGGGATGATATGACAAGGAAGAGGCAGTTCATATCGTGTGCGCTCCGAGGCCGTTTGTGAGGGTACTGCCCGCTGAGGGTATTTGCGTGGTGCTGTTAGGAGAACCCAAGGCAAACCACGGATCAGAGCAGCCAGTGGCTGAATTGGACCTAGCTATCTAATGACGAAAATACTGCTGCCGTTGGGACTCTAACCTAAGACCTCCCGGTAATTGATGCCCTGAATCACGTCAGTCGGTGTGGGAGGACCGAAAATGAGACCTTTCTGCCAATGAACATTTACTGAGAAACTGCCTACAACAAAGTTGTATGCAATTTGTGATGTTGGATCTGGTTGTCAGACAACCCCGTACGCATAAATGTTCCGCAAGTACATGATATCTCCTTGAGGCGTCGGAACGTGGCCTACTAAAGACACGGGAAGCAGGAGTTGCTTAAAAATCAGAAGAAAATGTTACATGTGTAAGTCATTTACATGAAATGTGCATTTAGCATCATAGGGGCGGCATATAATATCTGGGTCTCTTTTCTAATCATTGAAAGTGTTTTTAAAGAGGATACACTTTCGCTGATATCTGAATTTTTGTTTCGACATCCTTGTCGTAAACAAGGCACACTGCGCACTCAAGATTATTAAAATACCTAATGTTTTCAATTGGGGAATCATAATTGCAAATTTTTGAATGTATAATGAATATAATGAATTTGATATTGTCATTTTTAGATTGTATCACTCTAAAATCATCCTGGGACGCAGCTGGTAGTCCATGGCTCGGACGCGGGCTGTCGCGGCATCTACAGACAGACATACAGACACACCTCTCTCTAAAATCTATTTTCTTTCACACCGCTCCCCCCCTCACGATTCAGCCTTGGTACAGCCTTCATGGAACCGCGTCGAGTTTGTACGGAAACTTACGATGAAAGAGGAGGATTAAAATGTGTTGTTTCTTTGAAACGAAACATTTGGAACGGATTTTTAAAAGATTGAAAATGGGGCAAAACGACTGAGGAAGTTGCCTTCCTTCCATCCCAATGTCCGCGAATAGTGATCTGCCTCCGTCGAGTGCGATGGATTGCGCTCGTATGGAAACCTTCAATTGACCAGAATGTACCCTGTCCTCGGTCACTTCGTTGTGCTTATCGAACGCTCTTCATTATTTGCCTTTGTTGAATTTGACTTTGGTATCCCATTTTCGTTAGTGTTTCATTTAATTTCATTAATCAATACTTGTAAATTTATGTTATATGTTTAACTTTCGTAGAAGCGATTGATTTCCTAAATTGTGTTATGTAAATTATTAGCCTGATATTACACATGTAACCCTCTTTTATAATTGTTTTAAACCATTCATAAGGACAACTACGACGGGATTGGGGGTGTTTTAGAAGGCTAGGCGGAGTAGAGGAAACCTCGCTGTTGCCGAGTTGTGAGGATTGATTGATTGATTGATTGTTAGTGATTCCGGACGCGTCAACTTCTAAGGTCATTATTCCCGAAAGTGTAGCGCAAGTTCTTTTACCTCGGGAGGTAGCGTTGATGGAAAGACCCGGAAAGACCCCAATGGATAGAAAGACCAGGAGCAAACGCCTACCATCGCGTCGGCTCGCGAGGTTTTCCCTAACCAGGTATCCACCGTCCCTGCCCCGCGCTCTAAGCTCCCGACCTATCTCCTGGCAAGTGTTGTAGTGTAGTACATGTAAGTGCAAGTGAGTGTAAGTACGGGGTGTGTAGTTTTTTTTCTAGCCAATATCGTAATTCTCAAGTTCGATTCTTGTTTCTTCTAAAATATTTAGCCTCTATTTAGTATCAATTTACCAACTTTTTCTGGTGTTTGTGAACCTTTATTTGTTCATATTCTTGTGTAGATAATACGTGGTAAGAACATTCCATGAAAACAAATGTGCTTGCTATTTACATGACCAGTCGGCGCATCATCCACGACAGGACTGAATAATAATGTATTACACGTACTAGCAAGTATTTGAATAGAATGCAGTTTGCGGAATTCTCCGTACAATAAACATATGCACAAATGTGATTAGAACAAACTAACATTTATTTACATCGAAAGCACCAGCTTCTGAAAAAGTGAAACACGTACACGTTACATAAATAATGGGGCTTGAAATGTAGGTACCCTGTAGACTGGGCGACTGTTTAAGTTGGTTCGCACATAGGGTCGAAGATGATACTGCAAGTCGTGATTATAAGCACTTAGCACGCACGAAATTTCAGCCCATAAACAAGATACAATTTCGTTCAAAGAACACTGACGTTGGCGCGCGGCAAAGATTTTCGGTGTATGCCTGGGTAAATAGGTACAGTTCTTAACTTGTTATGCAAATTAGAAGATTAATTACAATTCGTTTTCTCAGCGACTTCAACACTGTATAATGAGATATACTTTAAAATGACGTGCATAATAGAGCTAATGCCAAAACTGCCAAAAACTGAATTTTTTTTGCCCAAAGAAAATAAAAACTATACGATACTACCAACCAAGGAGACCACTTTGAATCTTATCTAACTGAATTTTTGCTGTGACGCAAAGCGTTAGGCATGTAAAGAAAATTGGGGACTGATTATCCAAAAGATTCCAGAACATTCGATCTGATGGTTATGATTGATTGACTGAATCAATCGGCCGAGGATTTCTTAGAATTGGCTCTGGCCGCACACGTGTGAGGTGAGACGTACCATCCTTTCAATTATGACGCGCAGTTCCCTTCCAGCACGATTCCAGCTCTGATACATAGAACAAAGCCTATGGCTAAGGAATAAAATGGTTGTAAAAAGCATGAAACACGCACAGAGGTGCCCTCGCGATAAACACAGAAATATCTATAATTGGAGCGTATGCATATGTGACACTTTGTTCTTGCCTGGGATCGACCATATCCCTCTGTGGTAGCAGTTTGAGGTAGGATTTAATTTGAACGAATCTCGTGTTAATCCTTCATATTTTTCTTGGAACATATCTTCATGTCAACAACTCTATTTTCTCATTATTTTATATTTCTTCTCGAGTCTGCGCTTTACGCTCTTCCACGCCTACCGGATTCCGCAGTCCTCCGTCCATTCATTTTCCGTACTCACTTTCCTCACTGTCCTCCACTATCCGCTCTCTACTTCACTTTCTCCCGCTCTAGTTTAATCTGCACTTCCATATTTTTCTCCGCTCTCCGGCTTCCATTCTTCCCCCTTCTCGTTTCCCCACTCGACAATCTGCCTCGCGATTTCACTCTCGCGTGTCTCTCCCTCCGCCTCGCTCTCGACTCCGTCCCTCTCACTCCTAGCACCTTCCATCCCCAAGCCGCTCTCCCTCCGCCCCCCTTGCTTCCTAAAGCGCCTTACCCACCCTCTCCCACTCCCCCACCAACTCCTCTGCCACTGCACTACCTCACGTGCCAGGAGATCGGTCGGGAACTTAGCGCGTGTCCCGGCTGGTTGGGGAAAACTCCATTAGCCGACGCGATGGTAGGTGTTTGCCCGGGTCTTGCTATCCAGCGGGGGAAGATCACCGCCACCTCCCGAGAAAAAGAACATGCCCTACACTTACAGGACTATTGACCTTAGAAGTTGACGTGCCCGGTACCACTAACAATCAATCAATCAATCCTCACAGCACGGCAACAGCGATCTCTCCCTCTACTCCGCCGTGCCTTCTAAACCACCCCCAACCCACGCCCCCTACTCCACTTGGGCGCTCCCAGGTTTCGCCCGCTCTCCCCGCCCCCCGCCCCCGCTCCCCGACTCCGACCTGGCACGCGGCGCGGCGCGGTGCGGGGCGGGCCCGCCTGAAAGAAGACGGATCTCGGAAGGGAGCGCGCAGCCTCTCTTCAAATTAAATTCTGCTATTACGGAGAGGCTGCACTTATTGTGTTAGCGCTATGCGCCGCGACGCCGACGACTGCAGTGTAGCTGCTCCTGCAAGCGGCGTGAATGAAATCTTGGGGGCGGGCGGCGCAGCGGGGCTCAGCTGACGATAAATCTCCCATTCAAATCTGGAGCGGGGTGTCTGGGCAGCCCCCTGTCGCCTGATGAAATTATCGCGCCCTCTCTGGGCGCTCGCAGCGGGCGCCACCAACGACGTTGACGACGGGCAGGGGAGGCTGCGTGTACACTGTTTCATTGCCATTATGAGGAAATACTGCGCATTCCACGGTGGGAAATTCATAACACCCGCTACACATAATTTTGCATTAAAATATTCCGTCTACAGGGTTGGCTTGAGCAAGTACGTAATATAAAAAAAATAAAAAAAAATATAGAAGGTGAAAAAGGATCGTCGGATTGTCAGCTTGATTTTTGATAATGCATCATTATAAAATGAAACAATTTTCACGCAAGACACTAAAAACTTAAAATAATAAATTGGAAGATTATTGTGATTATCAGGTAATAGAAATTTCAATAACTAATGTATGTATGTAAGAAAGTAAATATTTATGTTTGAATTTTATACGTAAATACATAAATATTTTACAACCGTAAATTGTGCATAACAAAATGTACATGGAATATAAAGTACTTGTTAAAAATATATTACTTAGCATATTTACTCATTGTTCAGCAGTTCACTAGGATAATAAACATTAACAACTTATTTTTTTAAATTAAGAATTAATCACTGTATCTGAAAACATGGTAACTTTTACAAAATTAATCCATTGAATTCAACACACTATCCATCATGCAAATTTTAAGAAGCAAAATCAACTGCAGGGCTCATCCGTGTATCCCGTTGCTAATGATTGAAATAACTTCAAGCCTATCAGTTAAATTAAAGAAATGTGTTTATGATCTGTACGTGCATTATCTTTTCCCTTTTTCGCGATGACCATTATATTTGAAATATTTTATTTTACAAAGCAACTTAAATAACAAATATAACCTGCAGAATTGTAGTTTTTGATTTTGTTTTATAAAGCTTTTGGCTAAAGCATCACCTTTAAATAAAATTAAAAAGCCACTAATACTGAGAGTTGTGGTGGTTTTATGTGTTTTAAAATTTCAAAACCTCGTGGTCAATTTACGTGGTTTGAAAACTACAGTATAGCATGAATTATTCAATAATATCAATAGGAATCACCTATTTCAACGAAATGTCGAACCATTATAAAATAGAAATTCCAATAAAGACTGCACTTTTTCCACTCTACATTATTTGTTTTTTTCGCATACGATTTTTTAATGACAGGACAACAGAAATACGCAAACTGAGAGTGACCTGGGAAACGCACACTGACGATTTCCGGTTTATAGTGTGTTGTTATCTAGAATACACACACACTCAGGGAACGACTTCGCCCCATTAGAAGCGTGCCGCCATTCGTACCAATGATGGTTGTAGGGACAGTTACGTTGTTAACTAACAACTAAAATAACTTGTTAAAATGCATTGCTTTTAAAAAGTCTCTCTGCTGTGGCTTCCTCGAGAATGTATTTGTGTGCAGATGTAACGCACGTGGGTTGGCTTGCTCTCTTCCTTGCCATCGCCCGGAGCAGCCACGGCTTCCGGATTTCCAAGAGGCCACGCGCAGTACTTCAAGGGCAGTCCCGGAAAGAGAAGGTTCGCAGGAGGGGGGCCGTCATTGTCTGTCTTCCGCGTGCGCTTGTTTTTCTTTGTCTCTTATTTTAGGAAAATGATTGTTGTGTCTTGTGTTCCTATTACTGATGAGCGGATAATGTACTCCAGGGAATTTGTTTCTAGTCAACAGGGACTTTCTCCCTTTAATGCGGGTTTTAAGAGCAGATTTTCAGTAAAATCTCTGTGCTTATTTCCGGACACACACAGCGAACACTCCACGTTTCGTTTCTCCACGAACACGCCACCGAAATGGCAATTTCAGATCGGCGCAGCAGGTCGCGAGGAGGAGTGAATCCTCCAGGCATTTCCAGGGCAGCGATGCCGTGAATCCTACTTGTTGGGAAGGGCGATTCGAATATTTGAATCCGGGTTGTTGGTTTGGATCAGATATAGTGCGAGGATGCAGTCCCTCTACACGTTGCTATTTCCTTACCAAAAAGGAGTACAGCGACGAAGCAGCCCCTACGAAGAGACGTTTTAAAGGCTCTTTAGTTCGGTGTACAAAATACTGGCGCTGTGCGACACACTGGTATACGGAGTGTATCAATTATTGTACCGCTGCTTTTATCAATTATGTAATGTCTGAGGTACATTTGGATCCCAAGTTTTAATGACAGTTGAGTGCGTAAAGCATGAATGTAAGCAGTATTAAACACAGTGTAAATTAATAATATTATATAAAATGATGCTACTGTAGTCAGCTACACCCTCTCCCTTAGTTTATTTAATTTGTATTAAGATATAAAGTATGCTGAAAAATAATAGTAAATACTTACGCGGCTTCAAAATCTCAACAATCGCATCTTGGGAGTTAAACCAAGAAAGTTATTACGAAGCCCAATTTTTGAAGGCAGAGTGACTCTAGCCGTTACCAGACATATAGGCGCACTATGGAACGGATTCTTTGCCTCATGAATTTAGATATTTCAAGAATCATTAGGATTTTCGACACTAACTACACCGAATTCAGACTCTGTCGGCAGGAAAATTTTGGCGGTCGAATCGACACCTGGTGAAAGCTGGAGCACGAGTCACTGCTGGCATGCGATCTTGCCTTCCTCTTCCTTGCTTTATTCACGCCCTGTATAAGTGTGTAAGCACTTGGGGAGCTGAAGAGTGGAGGCGATGGAGTGGCGATCGGCGTGGTGCTGAAGGGCCGTACGGCTTGTCGCGTTGGTGGGGAAGATGGGTTTAGGGTGGGACGGGGGGAAGCGGGATGGGTGTGTGGGACGTGGGCGGGGGCTCAGATGAGGATGGAGGGGATGGGGGTGGCTGGGGTGTGTGGGTGGCTGGGGTGTGGGGGTGGCTGGGGTGTGGGGGTGGCTGGAGTGTGGGGGTGGCTGGGGTGTGGGGGTGGCTGGGGTGTGGGGGTGGCTGGGGTGTGGGGGTGGCTGAAACACCGCGTGGCAATGTAGAGACATAGCAAAGTGGCTAGATTGAATAGATTCCGGATGACGGGGCGGGATGGTGGCTGGTTGGCGGAATGGTAGAACTGCAGGGAAAGGGCGTCAACCGCCTGACCCCCTTCCCCCGTTTCCCCCCATCGGGGCCCCGCAACGAGCGTCATGTGTTTTTCAACGCTCAAACAAAAGAGACTCCAATCGCGGGCAATCCATTTGCTTATGTAGCGACAATTGGCCGGGAAATCGCGGTGCTCGTCGTTCTGACGCCGGCACAATGCCAGCTCAAATTGCGCGCACATCGCCCTCCCCTCCCCCTCCCCTCCTTCTTCCCCCTCTCCCCGCCCGCATTGAAGTTCGCACTGCGATGCGCAGACGCTCCCCCGCAATACGCCGGGTGCGACGCGTGGCGCCTCCACAGAGTTTGTGGCACTCCGCCCTGTGATTGGAGTTTTCGTAACGGCAGGTGTGTTCGTCTCGCTTTTTAAGCGCAATCAAATGGCGGTTACGGTTGTTGCGACACTCAAAGAGGTGTTATATTCCGGAGTGCGCAATTAATGAACGTTGTTGAAGACTAGGAAGTGAGATTTTAGAAATAATTAATGGAGAATACTTTAGTTACGCTTCAAATATAGGAAATAGTTATCTACAATGTTACTCGTTAAACTACTGCTCCCTAATTATTTCTTCCCCAAGAGTCGGACATTAATAACATTTGAAGTAATGTTTTATTCTTTATCAATTATTCGCTAATTCTTTACACGCTGACATGTCATGACTTCAGTCGTATATCTTATAAAATGCATTCTGACATAGTTTTACGAATATATTACACGACCCTGCGAGCTTTTTCTTTGACATGAAATAATAAAATAATGATTACCCAAAAAATTCTTAGTCTCAATATTTAAAATTTATTTTTGGGAATCATCTTGAGCAATCAAATATATTAGAACAAATTCCAATAATTCTTAATGTAGTAATAATGATGGAATTAGTTCTTAATTAGAGTATCGAAAGTGTATTTCAAAAGCGATAATTTGTGGGAAACGGTATTTTGTGTGATTTGTTTGCAATGTTCACGTATTACATTTGGTCATTGATTACACACACACATACACTCCTAATAGATCAAATTATTTTTAATAAAACAATTTTAAGGCATTTTAATCAATCTTTTCTACATTACATGATTAAGGATGTTCATTTTTAATTCTTCTACTTCATTTATTTGTTAGTCGTGACAACTTTCATGAAGTTGAATTGTTCTTGGAAGGCCGCGGGTTTTATTCCGTCAGTATGCCGGGAATTAGTTCAACATCAAAAACTCTCTGGCTCCTGCCGGTACGGTATTCATAAGTCATTTGCCCTGAATAGTGCTTTCCTTTATTTCCCTGATCACTTCAGGCGTTTGCCGTCCCGCACTTGCAGAACGGACCTCGGGCAATTTGACCATCCACGAGCACCAACGACATAGCCCATGAAGGGCCGTGAAACCACAATCTACTATAAAATTCATCAGGTATATTGCTAAATTAATGTTCAACGTATATTATTTCTTCAAATGCATTATGAGTGTTGTTAACTCTTTTTAAATGATATAAAACAAATGAACTAAGTGAACGTCTTAGTTTCGCAAAATTAGTGCTAGGTAAATGTATTGGGGATTGCCTTACTGAGCATCCACCTCCATCGAATTGCTAAGCAAACAGTTCTAGAAAGTACTAAGTATTATAAAACATTTACAAGTTTATATATAAGATAAATTAGTTTCATATATTGGAGAGACATAACACATGTCTAATAAGAAGTATTCTGTAAGTTACATTAACTTTGCCTCATAATCATTGTTTCGTAAAGAATGCTGATAATAAGGCATTACTTTTATTTGAACCAGCGAGCCTTTTCTCGTAAGTCAGAAACGAAAACATAAATATAAAAAATATTAAAAACGCAATTTTTTGGAGAGAGGATGCAAACAGTTTCGGAGTTAATTGTTTAGGTAATTCTGGCTTTCCCAGACTGTACTGCAAAGCTCCGTAGAGAAGAATTTTATTCCCAGGCCAGCTGCATACGACAGGTGTGCAGTAGAATCCGCAAGTTACGTTGCAACGAGTGTTTTTTTTGTTGCATTGTATCCAGCCTCAGGCGCGATCGCATCGAACCTATTAACGCGTTGCCGGTTTCCACACTGCCACATCGGGCTTCGAACACGTGTTCGCGCACGAGAGGGCCTGGGCCTGTTTTCGGCCAGTGTTTCAAGTTTAAATGGCGTATGAAAACCACTGCCGCGTGCATTAAAAAACCCCGTCCCTCGCTCTCGGTTTTCGGTCGAACAGTGCAATATCACAGAGTTTTTGCCTATTCTGTGCTGTTCTATATTTACAGAATATCGTTGCATGTTAGTTCATTTCGATTCGGTTCGTTTTGTGCGTATTATGCCAGTCGTTACTTGGCTTCATTATCTGCCAATCGCTAATTAGCTGAACTGCGGCCCGCGAGGCGTTTGTTAAACAGTCAACAAAAAGTCGGCACAAAAATCGATGCTGCCGCTGCCTTTTGGAGGCGATTGGAGCGATTGTCCCTGAATTTCTTCCCTTCCCTTTCACTCTTCTCCTCGATTTCAGCGAGAAGAAAGCGGCGGTCGTAGGTCCGTCGCCATTATCTGTTTTTCTCCGATTTTTTTTATTTCAGCGGTTATTTCTGGATTATAAAAATACAAAGGGTCCTCTCCCCTCACTCGTAAATTAAATAGAATTATAAGAGAATTTATTATGGGCTGTAAAAACGTAATCTCCGAAATGTTCCTCCTGCGCAGGGGCGGCGGGGGGGGGGGCGTGTCGCGACGTACGCGTCCTCGCGCGCTCGTAAGCCGCGCGTACTTTCTCGTAAACCGTTGCTGCACGTGCGCACGTTCCCCGGAGCGACGCGGCGGCGCAAGGAAGCTCATCCCGGAGGCCGCTCGTCTGCGCTGCAGGGCCGCGCGGCGCCGCTCGCGGGAGCCAAGAGGGGCCTTCCACCATCCCTTGATGGGTCGGTCCGGTCGGTCCGGTCGGTCCGGTCGGTCCGGTCGGTCCGGTCGGTCCGGTCGGTCCGGTCGGTCCGGTCGGTCCGGTCGGTCCGGTCGGTCCGGTCGGTCCGGTCGGTCCGGTCGGTCCGGTCGGTCCGGTCGGTCCGGTCGGTCCGGTCGGTCCGGTCGGTCCGGTCGGTCCGGTCGGTCCGGTCGGTCCGGTCGGTCCGGTCGGTCCGGTCGGTCCGGTCGGTCCGGTCGGTCCGGTCGGTCCGGTCGGTCCGGTCGGTCCGGTCGGTCCGGCCAGTCCGGTCGCTTCGTTTCGGTCGGTTCGATGGGTCCGGTCAGGAGAGTCTCATGAGGAATTGAATTATGAGTCGTCAACCGACCCGTGTTAACGGAACACTGGAGGCGTTGAAAAACTTGCCGTCAAAATTGTTTGGTGTTCGTGTGCTTCTTTTGTGATACGAGAGAGTAGGCTTCCGCGGCCGCAGTCAGTATTTAATTGGCTGTCCGGGTGACGCCGCGTCCATGGCAAAGGTGCCGATGTTTCGGTCGCCATTCTGCGTAATACATTACACGCTGAGGAAGGTCGTAGAATGGAGACCGAAACGTTGGCACCTTTGCCATGGACGCGGCGTCACCCGGACAGCCAATTAAAACATTCATTAGTGATGTTCTGTTTCAGCAACCAAGTTGATGCATTTGACGTTGATCATCCCAGCTATATCACATTACTGTTCAGTTCATTTCCGGAGAGTCATTATGAAATTTAAAGATACAGATTGAAGTAATTTTCCAGACGTGAAAAATTTATATTTTTCCCCTGGAGGAGGTAACATTTAAGTTACGTTTTACCTGGGCAACATAGATTGGTGGCCCTAATATTCAATTTACAGATAGATTAGAAATTTCTTTATAAATTTCAGTTAATAAAATATCGTAATAATGTCGACGTCCGGGCATTTTTAAAGCGATTACAAGGAAATGCATGCAGTCTGACAATTTCATTCGCAATCCCAACCCATGGGCAGAGCATTGATCTAACTCCAATTGCTGTGGCGTTACCTAATGAATACTGTATTACAAGTAGAATTCATTTATTTTCATTATATTTATTTAATTTAATTGTATTCGTGAAAATTTGTAAATCTCTACCAATAGCAGAGCAGAATTTTTTGATGAGAGACACTAGTATTGATTTCATATCACGAATAACTTGAACACTTGAGCACTGAAAGTGATTGTTTTGCGAGCGAAATAGCCTCTTGCGTTATTAATTACACATGATGGGACATCATCTTATTAAAATACTGTAGTCAGTTTATATTTTTAGACACTTGAACAAATCATATTGTGCCGTATATGAAGAATCTGCCAATAAATGATTCTGATTGTCGATTTCCTTGCGATATTCCGTGCCTCAATATTCGAACAAAACAAGCTTAATTTTTTTAAATCTGAAACTCATTTAGTCAGATATATCACCGACAAACGTAACGTACGCTTACAGTTTTCTCTTCTGCTTCCATGCAATCACTATATAATGTTAACAATACCTATTCTAACTTCCATAGTCACCACGTCGTCTTGGACCTTCCGACTTGTCTTCGTCCTTTTCGGTAGGTGCAGCATCACTAATTGTCGAATCCTTTCTTAATATAGAGCTTAACATAGAACCTACATGCTTTTCTGTATTCCTTTACCTTATCCTTTACATTATATATCATTTCGTTCCAGAAATCTTCGGTGTTGTTTTAAGGAAATTTATATGTTCTTGATAAATCTCATTTTCTCTGCTTGAATTTACTGTTTTTCTTCTTGTTTTGTATGATTTAATTCCATGCAAGAGAATTGAGACTGCCATTGTCTTGTAAATCTTCAAGAGGTAGTATCAAAAAATACACTTCATTCGTTTCAGTATAATATTGAACAAGGAACAGAATATCGCGGCAGGGAGAGCGCGAAAGTAGATTTTGCTGTCTCACGTTTCGTAATATCTTATAGACTTAACGAAGTTCCACATCAAGAAAATGCCAAGCAATCAGCCCAAAGAGAAAGTTGATGCTGTCGATATTCCATTTCTCTATTTCCCTCGACGTCGTCAGTAACTAGAATCACTCAGATTTTCGTCACGCTCTGTATTTTCGAGGCGCGAAACTCGCGGGAGACAAGCTTCCACGAACCGAAGCGAGAAACAAGCTTCCACGAACCGAAGCGAGAAACTTCTTTAGCAAAGTTCATCGTATAATAGATGAGTTGGCGTCATCTGGGGCCCTCGGAGCTGCGAACACCTCCGCGACCTTGCCCTCTCGCCCGCGCCCTCTCGCCCGCGCCCTCTCGCCCGCGCCCTCTCGCCCGCGCCCTCTCGCCCGCGCCCTCTCGCCCGCGCCCTCTCGCCCGCGCCCTCTCGCCCGCGCCCTCTCGCCCGCGCCCTCTCGCCCGCGCCCTCTCACCCGCACTGCGCCTCGGGTGTTCTACATCGTCCACATGGGCGCCGCTATTCCTCCCCTCCCCACCTGGCTGTCCCGCTCTGACACGCAATGCTGTCAATGCCGCGCCCCGCCCCGCTCAACCACCCTATTATCCCACCCGACCCCCTCCCGCCCTGGTCAATCGTCCCGTCGTCCTATCCCGCCTCGCTGTCCCTCCCCGACCCGCTACGATGCTTTACTCCGTCTCATCCAACTCCGTGCAACTGGCGTCCGACATCTCGACCCGCCTTACTGTCCCTTCCCAATCACCTTGTCGTGTCATTCCACCCCACCTCATCACTCTTCACTGCCCTCCCCGACCACCCTCGACGTTTCACCCCGTCCGTTTCTCGTGTTGTCCAACTCCGTCGTCCCCTCTGGATTCGCCTTGCTCTCCCAGCCCGGCCCTCCTCGCTGTTCCTCCCCGTCCCGTCTCCACCCGCCTCGCGCAGCCTCGACGTTACACGTTCCATCCCGACCCACTGCGCTGCCTCCCCTCACTTCCACTCACCTCGACCCGTCGCAGTGGGGCAGAACTGCGTTTTATCTCGCATCGATGCTCCACTTCCCATCCCTTTAACCCTGTCCCGTCCGCCCCATGCCCCATTCTGCTCTGCCCCGCTTCTCCGATCGTTCATCTTTGGCCCACTCTGTTCTCTTTAACTTCTCCTTCCCGATGCATCCGGATAAACCACCCACGAATTTGAATTAGTAGTATAGAAATTATGAAATGAAGTGTATCGACAAAAATATTTTTTATGTGAGATAATGCAATATACCTATTTGATATACATCCATCTCAGAAAATTGTTGTTTCGATTCTATTTCGTTTGACGTTTGTCATATCTGCCTTTAATCATAATTGTGTTTATCGTATCTTCATTCGTATCCGCCTCTTCGAGTCTTAATGAATAAGGTAACACCAGCCTCTCTTGCCTTGGGTTGGTCTCGATGATTTTGCAACCATTCTTTATTGTCTGGGTACTGCCATCAATGTCCGACAGATGTCACTAAACTCCCTTTCTTTCTTTGTGACTTATTTTCATCGATTTTCCTTATGAGTCGTCTCCAATGACCAGTTAGGTCTCATTAGATCTAACTTCATCGTGACCCATAGAATCCCGTGTTTTAAGTGTAAGAATGGATAATTTCACTTAGTAGTGGTGACTGGTTTGATATCTTTGTCATTATTGGTGACCTTAATGTGTTTTTATTCAATAAAATTTAACGTAATAGTCTGTTACAAAAAATACTGTTGATAACGAGGATTGCTCACTTTTTGTGCCCCTCTGCGCAGAGGGGTGGTGGGGCGCTGTTGGATTTGCGTCCACTGTGCCCCGGCGGCGCCCAGGTGCTCCGGTGATAGATGAGGTGGCGGCGAGAGCGATGCTTAATGACGTCACAGGACATGACGTCCTCTGTCGGCACGCGCGGGGCCGGGGGCGGGGGCGGCGGCGGCAGCGGTGCATCAGGAGGTCGGTTATCGGAGCGTTAATCAAGATGGAGCCGTGGGTCACGTTGAACGCGGTTCCAACGCCCCGCCCCGCCCCGCCCACGCCGTCGCCGGAAGGGCTGGTGCGTTTGGGCGCTCGCCCTCTCGCTCTCGGGTCCTGCCGGCGATGAAGCTGCTCAGGATGACTGACGGGGTCACATCTTCCGGGGAGTGCTCTCTTCGTGTAATCCTATTGTCGATTCTGTCGTCTCAGTGGTCTTAGCCAACGTTGCCTAATCGATATGACCATCGCTGCAGACGGTATTTTGTACTTCCTCGTATACTTACGAAACAAAAACTGTCCTGTATTTGGAGGTCAATACCTGTAGTTTAACTGTCCTGTATTATGAGGCCAATTTCCCTTTTATGGCTAAAATAAATAAATAAATAAAAATCCTTACGTGGTACACAGAAAGTATTCTAATGCTCCAGTCCCGATTTTGTCAGGAAAACTAGTTTTGAGGGTCTGGTACAAAAAAGAGCGGATTATTCATGTCCTTAAATGTAGCAAGTGACTTTCTCTCCCCGGCATTCCCTCTGTCAGAAACCTTACATCCAAAGACATCATCTCGCAATTTGGAGGAATAGCAAGTTGTTGGATGGGTGTAAAAGATGTGCATTGGGGCAATTTTTGTGCATAGTGTGTGTGGCAACAATCAATGATAAATTAACTTTGTAACCTATTAAAAGGGGAGTGGTTTCCCCACACAGTCAGTCACAAGGAACCATCTCCTTCGTGTTACTTGAGAAAGCCAAATGCCTTGGCCATGTAAGTGGTGGAGGAAATAATTTTTTGTGATTCGTATTTATTTATACCTCTATTAATTTATTATATATTAATTATATGCTATGTATTATTTATTAATTCTCTAGTAATGTTTATTTATGATTTTTTCGAGAGATTTGTAGACGAAATCATCAACAACTATTTCTTCTATCTTCATATAAAATTGTTGTTTATCTACTACTACAATGACATCTCCTTTGTCCTAATTAACGAAGAAACGTTTGTCAAAATTATTGTTCAAATATATTTTAGTTTCTTTGTATCACGTCTTACGAAGATATTATCAACAAGAAGTTGAAAGGTACTTGACATAATTCTAAGCTCTTAGTAAATTCTTAAGTTAAATTTAGCCATAGATATCACATCCATATTAAGTTTCTCCCTAAGGACTCTCAGTTCATAGCATTTGAGCTCTGTCTTAATCACTTAAATTTGTAAACCCTATATTTTGTTAGGTAGTGCTCGGTACGAAATTTTAATACAATAACTATATATTTTACCAGATATATCTGCTTTCCTTCTATGAATCTCTGAAAGTCTTGAAATGTATTAAACGTATGAGGAGGTAATTGGCTTTGTATAATACTTTCAATATTTCTAGTTTGTATTTAGAAATGTTTGAATTTCCCAAATAAAACCTTTAAATATAGTTTTTTAAAAGAAATGGGTGCATAAAGCAAATTGATGAATTATGGAAGAATACAGACTCATATTATTATTTAAATCCTACGTTTAGAGTAAAACCTTCCCCTTCCTAAAAGGCATGTGAAAAGATATCTGTGCCTGAGTGGTGGATTATTTTCTTCTTAAACTCATCCACTACTTTATTCCGTTTACATTCATTGGACTCCATTTTTTAATTACAATAATAATAATTATTGTTATTATTATTATTATTATTATTATTATCCAACTGGACATCCCATTAAGGGATGGCAAAGGTCTCCTGCTCGCACAGGGAATTATTAATCCTTCTTTGATGAAGTGATAGGATGATGATGATGATGATGAAGGGTCGATCATTAATGCACCCATGTCCGAGGCTGGATTCGAACCCGAGATCCTTCGATCCGAGATCGCCACGGGCTATTCAAATCGACATATTTTTAATTAATGTATCGTAGAAACGGCATGTGTCTCAAAATAGTTCGTAGTGAAAGAGAAGAACCTAGACTGTTAGTTAAAACACAAATATGGAGATACAATTCATACAAAAATTAGTAGGTTTAAAGAACAATTTAAATTTCTAATAATAAATTTAATGTTTATGTTGTATCAATTTCATTTCAAGGTTACATTTGAACATTATATCAATATCACCTGTTACAAAATACACATTAAAAACACTGTAAACACGTTTAAAATCACAACTAAAATGTTAAGTTTAGAATTGGATTACAACATACCATTGTTCGGGTCTTCATTTGGCGCGGAAAAATTAAAATTAAAACTTCGTTTAATGAGAGGGTGCAGGAAGTCCAATCAACAAATTCAAAGAGAGTCCAATTACCAATAGAGAAAGAGAGATAAAAATTAAAAGCTTCGAAACGGAAATAATTTAAAAAAGGAATAATTATCATGAGATGAATGAAGTTATGAAACATGACCCACGACAAATTACTTGACGAGTAGAAAGAACTGTTCGGCAGTGATGTATTGTGTCAGATACGACATATCAAAAATATTGATTAGTTACAAACAACACACACAGCAAGAATTAAAAAGCGAAAAAAAACTTTGAGTTAATATACCGAGACTGTATAATCTATCAACATTTTTTCACTATACCACGTATGAGGGCAGTAAATATCACAAACCCTTCAAAAGATTTCAAGTGCTCGTTACACGTCTAAATATTGTGTAATCCTTCTGAAAACGTACTTTTTATTTCTTTCGCATTTTGCATGTAACGAGAGAGGGCGATAAAAATGTATCAACTTTTCTGAAAGGACGACTTTCTCAATGTTTGTCTTCGTCTCTCGTTTCCGTGCGCCTTGCAGCGCGGCTGGGGCTGTGTGTTGATTTAGGCCGCGCCGCGTCTGGCGCCTGCGTCAGTGATCCGAGGACCGGCCCGTGGCCGCTGGCAGCCTTTGGCCTGCTAATCCTCCGGCACCACGCCCCTTTCCCCCTCCCCCGCCCCGACCCCGCCCCCGCCCGCGTCGCCCTCGCCGATACACACAGGTAGAGGACACTGCTTCGGGCGCCCGCGCCGGCGGCTTAATGCGATTCTGAATAATCCATACGTAATTAGGATGTGGGGGACGTCACGGCCGAGCCGCGGATAAGCAGGCCTGATGGCCTGGGGTGGACGCGACGCGGCGCGGCGGCGGGGAGGGGGAGGGGCGAAGAGGTCACGGAGGCTGTGGGAAAGGAGGGCGCAAGTGGAGCGCGTGGGTGGCCGAGGAGACTGAAGGAGCGAGGGAGTTGGTCAGGGAAGTTGGAGGCGAAGTAGAGGTAAAAAAGGAAGAGGGCCTAGAAAGAATGAAAATGAAGAGTGATTGGCAGTACATCAGGAGACTGAGGACGGACAAGGCAAGGAGATCAAGGAGATATAGAACAGATGGGGAAAAATGAAGAGAAAAACGCTTATAAATTGTGAAATTGAAGAAGACTTGAAGGATGTGAACTTGCGGCACGAGAGATTTAGAAATTCTAGGGAATAGGAATAATTCTCGATGGGGTGTTATTTATATAGCGAGGAGAATGATTGAACTGGACATTTTTACTTTTAGTTTGAGACATGATTGGAACCTATCTTGGCTTAAAGCAATAAACATTGCTGAAGACGAATATTGGAACGAAATTGTCATGAGTACTCGCGATAGTTATAGTTACAAATATTATTTGAACTCTTATCTGAACTAAACCCACTTCGAATTTGCTATCCTCTTATTTTCTAGTTCAGTAACAAGTCTGGTTACCTGCCAGAAAATATTAGGAAGGATATTGGTGTTCCACATTCCTACATAAGGTTTTTCGAGGCACAAAATTTGATGACGAAAACGTTCACAATATTAATCGTCCAGATGTTCAAAATTTTTTAGAAAAACTTGAAGATGAGAACTTAAAAAGTGTAATTTTAGAAACGCAATACATTCAATTTTGTGATAACATGAGAGTGAGGACATTACATATTTCTTGTAGTATGTCTTCCTTTTGGATTGCCAAGAATGTTTTTCTCGTTAAGCTTGCCATACCTTCTCAACATTATTCAACACGTCTTAAAATTTAAAAAAAATGGTGAATCTCTGGGTCTAGAAAATCTCCTTATTTGATCTTTGCAGCACTCATTATGGGAAATTTTGTAAATATAAATTTAAATGCTTGTCCCTTTTGATCCAATTCTGGTTCTTTTTGACGAAGTGTTTGATGAGGTCAGGTTTTTATTTGGAGAGGAGGAAGAAATATTTTTGTTGAATCCATCAGAAGCTGGTGATGCGTAACAAATTTCTCAGTTTCTTAGTTCTGTGCTGCCTGAAAGGCGTTTATTTTGTGTGAAAGAAGGAGTCCTATCTCTACTGACCCAACCCCAGATGAAAGTGTTTAGTGTAGGCTTGCTGGTGACCAGTTAATAAAGCAATTACTTTAAAGTTTTCGCCTATTTGACACGGTGTTTGTTATATTTAATTGAAATAAGTAGTCTTTTCAGTGAGTATAAGATTTCAGTGAGTATGCGCTGCATAATCAACCGAAATGGAAGGTTATGGAGTAAAACAGCTTTGATTCTTAATTTTGGGAGCATCAATGAAAAATCTCCATTTCTTTTAGGTACGTACATCAAATTCATCACTTCAAAGAAAGCAGATACATCACTTCAAAATATAATACAGCCTTGTATTGAGGTATAGAGAAATATTTCTCGATTGTCTTCTGACAATCGTGAAAAAATGACTCTTCCGTGTCTTCGTGGCAGGATTTTCGACACTACCTAGATCTCTACACGTCGACTTCTGTCGGAGACTCTTCTGACACTGGAGGGTAATTCTAGCGGCCGACTACTCTGGTCAATGCTATGCCGAATGCCGGAGCAGTATCATAACGTACGGTCCCCGTTCCTTGACATATCCCACTCCGGACTTACACCTACTTGCACTGACACGCACCATACTCCCACATATGTCGGGGGACTAGTCGAGAGCTTAAAACCTTCTCCTGGTGGGACGGTGCTCCGCTAGTGGGCGACACCTGGTTGGGGAAAACTCCGTTAGCAACGGTAGGTCGGCGCCGGATCTCATCGTCGTCATCGGGGAAGGGGGAGATCATAGCCTCATCCAGAGAGATATTCACTAAACTTATGGGACTAATGACTAGCAGTTGACGAGCTCGAAATTATTAATCTTAATTATTAATCAATGACTGGGAACGTGATATTCTGCAAGAGAACCTCTCAATCGATCGGTTGTTCTGTTTAAATAAGAACCAACAGGCGACATACCGTATTTTTGTTGTTCAAGGGACGACGGTAAACTGAATAACTCAAATTTCTGACATCGCACTTTTGCTGTTAACCATATTGTTCGTAGGGGCATTTAATAGGGAGTATTAAGGCCTCGAGGGAATATTAAGGCCTCGTGAAGTGGAGGTTGTAGAAAGTGTGAGAGGTGGTGGGGAATTGCGTTGCAGTCATTGTGAGGGTATTTAAGAGTGCCGCGGGACGTGTAAGGGCAGAGGAAGAGAGAGATCGTTTTAGGACAGGACAGAATTGTTGAGGGCAAGGCAGGGTTGTTGAGGGCAGGGCTGGTGTGTTGAAGGGGCGGGAGAGAGAGTTTTGCAGGCGGGGAGTTGTCGAGGGGGAGGCGGGGGAGGCGGGGGACGCGGGGAGGAGGATCGCACAGAGAGGGCGGTGAGGTCGAAGGGAGGGGGGAGTGGAGGGAAGAAAAGCTGGCGACGTAACGGACGAGGATCCGTCCCCTCAGCCGACGGCCTTCGGTCCGGGCGGCCTAATAACGAGCGATCTGTTTCGATGAGCCCTTTCAGGGGTCGCGCAGCCGCGCCCCGCCCTGCCCTGCGGCCCGCCGATAAGGGCGGCTGCCGGCGCGGGGGCGGGGGCGGGGGCGGGGACGGGGGCAAGGGCGGGTCGCAATCGAGCTAGCGCCCGAGGAAGCTTCTGACCCACTCTGATGGGCGCTCCTCGATCTGATGGACTCTCGTCTTTCCTCTGGCTTCTCCCTGCAGCTGTCTGCTGGCAGTGCCTGGTTCGGAGGTCGGTTGCATTTACGCCTTGACGGCCCTACAGTAGAAAATAACTCGGAAAATTGTGTATGGGGGTATGATAACTACGATAAAAGGAACTAACTCCCACATCTCATTTCTTATCACCGCTCATTTAATGAACTTGTTCCTATGAGTCGTTAATTTTTACGTACGACATCTCTTACTCCCGTCAGCAGTTGTTTTGGGTTGACTCCAGCTGAGCGTTAACGTGTCCTGTGGTGTATTGGCAGTATAACACCCAAACTTGGACCCGGTTCCTAATGCGAACCCCTTGATTTACAGCTCTAGAGAGATGCTGCCTATTGGAAACGTACTGAAATAGTAGTCTTTTGCAAGACCTGAGTCCCGTTAATTGTTAGTGACTTTATCTTCTCTTGTTGCCGAACAGGCGCCCATTAGTGAGAGCAGTGAAAGTGAAGGCATTTCAAGTGCTTTTTCCTAAGTACCTGATTTCGATACTTCATCAGTAAGTCTTCTAACCGTCACATTATTTTGAAGGGGACATTACAAGCTATTTATGTAGAGTAATGATTTTATTTCACTTGCCTTTTTAAAAATGGCATTTAAAGTATCAACACCGGAGCCCCTCAAAGGCTCATAACGCGAGCCTCCAATTTTGCGAGTTGTGAAATAAAAATAATTAAGGTATTTAAGACTCCTTACACCTTTGGAATGAATATAACGCAGGCCTATCAGCCTGAGAGGGCAGGGAGAAGAAAGAGGTAAAGAGACATTTTCATAATTTAATCCCGGAGAAAAGAAGAGAGAGGATTAAAGAATTCTGAATTTAAACAAAAAGCAAACGAAAAATTCCACTTTCCGCGAGGAAAGACTCTTCCGAATTGGTAGTTCTACCAGGAATATCTTTCCTCTCAGGTGAAGATGATACAGAGGACGTGATTTGCTGTGTAAATTTTCAGGGAGATCTATGAAAACTATGGTTAATGTGCCTAATGTGTTCACTCTGGGGCCATGTAGCATGTTCTAGGGAGGAGGAGAAGAAAATTTACTTGTACATGACTTTTGCCGCTGTTAAATATATAGACTATGTGCAAAACATATAAGACGCTGATCCATGGTATTACAAGTTTCAGGTGAATTTTTACTGTAGTTGGTTGCATATAAGGAAGAAGAACAAAAAGTTTGGAAGTATATAAGCAAACAAACTATATGAAAAGAGAAAGAAAGAAACATAGGAACAAACAAACAAACAAACAAAGAGAGATGAAATGGCGACATTGACATGAAAACAGAACTATCTTTTTAGTTGATAAAGTGCGTACACTTTTATTGATTCATGATTTTTTTGTTTTCGATTAACTTTGACATACTGAAATTTTCAGTTTTGCACGTCCCTCTAAAATGATACTTTTGAGTTTTACTAAAAAATGGCGAGGGGTTTTGCTTATCGCAAGGAATAATACTTCTGTGCACCCTTTAGAAAATCTTCATTCTTCAATTCTTCATTTCCCAGTGGTTCACTTTCTTCATGATGTCATGATGTGTGAAATGTTGCATAGCATAGCAGTATTACCATGTTTGGGTCATGTCTTTTCCCCGTATATTTAGCAGTGCGGATGATTTCTGTAATGATTTATTTATTGCAGTAAATGAGTGCTCTTCAGTCTCGACGGCCCGGCTGACAGGCTGAGGGTTTGACGGCCTAATGTTGGCTGCGCTTGCACGGCCGCGCTCGGTGCAGAACTGTCGTAATAAACAATTCAATCAATTCCGTCAATTCACACGTTTTCGTTTTTTCCTAGCGTGTATTAGCAAAAAGTAGATTTTTTCTTCGAAAGTACTTAGAAACATCCTCAGCGCTTCCATTCGCTTCGAGCACATCCTTCTGGAACTTCTGTGCAGTAACGAATCGTTTCTCAGCCAAATAACACAAAATCTTTGAGGAGAAGACGGTGGTGTCTTTTTTTACCACATGAAATGACTCAACTTACGTAACAAACGCCTATGCTTAAAATATATAAAATTAATGAAATTTAAAACTATTTCAAGATTCAAATGAAAATAAAATACAATACAATTTCAAACGGAGCGAACTTATCGCAAAGAAGACCCTCATGCGGCTCCCTCTTTCGCATTTTCCCACCTTTCTTATATAACTTACGAGTATTTCCTTGTAATATTCATTCGGGGAAATTTGCCATAATTATTTGGAATATTAAATTTAATCCCATATGAGACTTCAAATTGTTATTAAATATACTTTTCAATTCTGAAAATCATTAACACATTTATATAATAGACAATTACTACGTCAGTGTCTAAACATTCTCATCTATTCCTACTCGAACTACACAAATCATGCGATAAATAACCAGTTCATCTATGACGTTTCGATAATATATTTTTCTGCAACTCCGCCACTTCTCCAACAAAGTCAGCATGTGCGTGCAGATTAAACTACTCGCATCTCCTTTGACAAGTGACGGGCTGTCGGGCGCGACAACCTCGATCGAGGAGTTGCCCCACCACCATCACCACCCGCCCTGTCCTCACGCCACCCCCCGGCGCTACCCACGCCACCAACTGAGCAGCAGCTACCGCTGCCACCACCGGAGCCACAGCCGCACCGCTCGCTTCCGCTTCCGCCGCCGCCATCACCACGATCACCACCACGACCACCACCACGTCCACCACCACGACCACCTCCACGACCACCTCCACTACCACCTCCACTACCACCACCACGACCACCACCACGACCACCACCACGACCACCACCACGACCACCACCACGACCACCACCACGACCACCACCACGACCACCACCACGACCACCACCACGACCACCACCACGACCACCACCACGACCACCACCACGACCACTACCACGACCACCACCACGACCACCACCACGACCACCTCCACGACCACCACCGCGACCACCTCCACGACCACCACCACGCCCACCACCACGCCCACCACCACGCCCACCACCACGACCACGACCACGACCACGACCACGACCACCACCACGACCACCACCACGACCACCACCACGACCAACACCACGACCACCACGACCACCACCACGACCACCACGACCACCACCACGACCACCACCACCACCACGACCACCACGACCACCACGACCACCACCACCACCACGACCACCACCACCACCACCACCACCACCACCACCACTTCTGTCGCTACCGCCACGCAGTCGGCTTCACCGACTTCACCAACGCCGCCGTCGCCACCGCCACCATCACCGCTTCTGTCGCTACCGACAGACCTCCGTCCCTCAATCACTCCACCCCCCGCTACATTCGACGCCGCCTTCACCAACGCCAACGCCGTCGCCGTCGCCGCGGCCACCCCGTCCCACCCCCTCCCAGAGCGCCCTCCGTCCGCGGGCGCGCGTCGCCCCTCGCGCGCCGGCTCTGATGCGGGCGATGCCTCCCCGCACGGGGCAAGGGGCGGAAGTGCTGCCTCAGCTTGTTAGCGCCACTCGTCCGGCGCCCAGCCTTCCCCCTCCCCGCCATCCCGGCGCCACCCGCTGCCACTCACGCGCGGTGATTGAAAATGCGGCTCAAGATGCACGGATCCCCGAAGTGGAGTTCCAAAATCACGACTTTCCATGCGCTTTTCGCTCTTCTTTTCACGTGTTGCAATGCACAACGAATATTTATTTAATAGGTAATTATTACACATACCAATTAAATTACTTGATACTTTGAGCTAGGCTGAAGGCCTTCAACCTACATCCTACCTACATCCTAATTAATCTTTCGAATTCAGGTATTCACCCCAAATGGTCTCTCCATCGCATCAAAGCCGCGGAAAAGAGACCATGAGGTACGGCTGAGGAAAAAGCATCTGAAGGGGGACAAACCTGCCGTTAGAAGCCGAATACATGCTAATCTACCAGTCTTTTAAAACTATTTATTTCATGGCGCGGACGTCACACATTCTCCTTCCAGTGTTTGGCCTCTTCAGCACCTGAAATCACACAGCGCCACAGAAGATCGTCCGCACCATTGCCTCTGCACTTTCATTTCCGGTACCCACGCCACTTTGCCCCCTAATGTGCTTACTTAATAATTTTGCAGCTTCATATAATAATAATAATAATAATAATAATAATAATAATTATTATTATTATTATTATTATTGAGTTATTTTTCTTCATACAGTTGACTACAACGTATGACTTGTAAGTCACAATGAATATTATGTAGTGAAAAGGTTGTTCAGGAGATTTTCGCTAGTACGAGGCGTAGAATGTAATAATGGTCTGTAGGAATCTGATATGGTCTGTAGTCACTGAACAATCTATATTTTGGTTAAATTATTCGGGTTCGGGTTCGAAACCCAGTTAAGGCATGACATTCAATTGAATGCGGAATGTGTGTGTCTGTGAGTGTGTTTATTATTGAGGAACTGGAATCCTACACCCAGAACAATGATAGAAGTCCCTGAACGGGGCGAAGGGATACCATCGTCTAATATGTATTTTCACAGGGCTGAGATGGGTCTATGCGATTTTAGGGGTAGGTGACTGCCCTGGGAAGGTCCCCAGTGGAGCGCAAAAAGCAAAAAAGTAAGGTTTCTAGGCGACAGCAGTTGGCAGCTGAGAAGATTGTAAGGCGAAACCGAAAAGGCAGCTTTATTCTTTTCTCATCTTATTCATGTTCTAATTGAATTACCAATATAATTAAAACAGCAATACTGCTCTAGAGTACAGTAGCTTTGTTCCCATAATGTTTTAATTTAAAATTACTCCATCTTCAATAGATTATTAAAGTGCGTGAAAATAATTTCTCCTTTTAAAGGACCCCAGATGGGTTTCTACTTTCGTTCTGATGACGATTAGAGCCAGTCAAGTAATACACTTCACTTGTAATTTCAAGTTCCTCCCGACATTCCTACCTTTCGGCCCGCTTTCCCCTCCTCCATCTCTGTCTTTCGCCGCAGTGTTTGTTAGCGTGTGCGACATCTACCAAGTAGCGGCGCTTCATGTTTTTTGCCCGCGATGTATAAACAGCGAGGAGCTGATTGAATTCTGATGCGCCGAAAAAAGATAAACAGAAGGCGCGCGCGGCGCGGGACAAACGAAGGCCGCGAGGCGAGTAACGACGCCGGATGCGCTCAACGCGAGTGATTTGTCTGCGTCGACGCGAGAGAACGCTTCCCGCCGCCGCCACGGCCAGCGCCACCGTCGCCGGATTCATTTCCACAGCCTGTTTTACACGGTACAATTTGCCATCCAATTTGCCGATAAGGAAACGGCGGAAAGATAGAAGTCTACGTGTGTGACACTGGATACAGTTCATATACATGCGATAAATATTAAGTTACTTGCAAACGTTTTGTATGTGGTGGGTTGGACTGTGTCTTCTTGGGAGGTAAAGGTGAGTTTGTTCAACGTCAATTTTCTTCGCAAACTTCATCTTGAACAATCGCCAACGGCATAACATCAACTGAACCAGTCAAGATAACCTGTTAAGAAAACGTGTGATTAAAACAGGTTGAACAGGTTTATCATAAAAAAGTCAGTTGCCATTAGCCCTTGCATTGTCCATCCATATTCTTACAGGACGGCGCACTGTGAACGACAGTATGAAGATTGTGTAATTCACAGATGTAAATAATATAATAATATAAATAATAATAATAATAATATAAATAATAATAATAAAAAGCATTAGGACAAGTTCAAAATATTTACAACAAAACATCTATGTCAAGACTGACCAAACTTCGAAACTACAACAGTCATAAAACCAATAGCCCTGTAAGCAAGCGAAACATGGACACGAACTTGAAAAAATCAAAAAAGAAGAGAGAAAAATAATTAGGAAAATTCTAGGTGTAAAACACACAAAACGCGTATGCAGACTATAATCAGTCAAAACAGTAGAAAAGTTTTCAAAGATTGAAATTGACAATATGAAAAGGCGAATGAAATTCTTTGGACATCTTAACAGATTGACAAAAAAGATACTAGATTGCGTAACGTCACTTAAGAACCCAACACCTTGGCTGAACCATATTCGAAAAGACCTCAGAAAAGCTAATATAAGATCAGATAACATAATAGAAAGAGACTTAAAGTGGATAAGTGGGAAGTTGCACCAGAGCAATCAAAAGAAATACAATACAGACCAAAGTGGTCAGAAAAACATAAACAAGCTTTCTCGGAAAGAATTAAATCATCTTGGAAAAACAACAACAAAAGAACCAAAGAAAAATTTAGTCTCTTTCTTAGCATCTTCCATCTATGGGAAAAATTCGCCAATAATAATAATAATAATAATAATAATAGTAATAATAATAATAATAACAATAATAATGTCTTCATTTGTGGCGAGGCGCAGGCCTTGAGGCCTGCTGTTCCGCCAAACCTCTTAAATATATACATTTACATAATTACAATTGAGGCGTTCTGTTACTGGTGTACAATCGTAACACAATCGTTCACATTTCTAACCAAAGTGCAATAATCGTATTAGCTAACTATAAACCTACATTAGGTAGCTATATAAGCTAGCTAGCAAGCCAACCTATATGCTCAGTCTGCAAAAGAGCATAGTTGAACCTGTATTACCTGGAAATCTGTGTAACGCAAAAGTAATGGAAATCGAGTTATTATTTATCTGGCAATTCTTCGTACTCAGATAAATTTTCTTTCTACACAGTAGGTGTATTGTCTATCTCCTCAACTAGTAGGGAAATTTTTTAAACGTTTCAGACGGAGAAATTGTTCGATATTCTGACGCACCCATACCATACAATTCTATATTAATTAAAACCTTGTGATGAAGTGCTTAAATTTTACATAGAAAAAATGATTGAGACCTTCTTTAAAGAAACCCCAAAACCGAAAATTGAACACATAAAGAAGACTTTATCTGTAAGGGTTCACAATGGCGCTAGAAACACGCAACAGAAACACGCTCAGGCGATATGGGCGAATCTCACCGCCACGTGTACCTCTCCTCTAAAGATGTGCTCTTAACAGCTAAACTGTTATTTCTGAGCACTTAACTTTTAGAAACTGTTACGCGAAATAATCGTTATTTCGTTTATCCTATTATTAGGTGTTATCGGTTGAAATTCATCGCATTGTGATCTATTGGGCCAAATTCGAACTAGTACAAGCTTTCGCGGCAACCATTTTGTGCGATAACTTTCACTACAGCTAATCAATCGTGATCTAGTGTTAAAATTATAGATTCATTAATAAATAATTCATCATTATTATACACCATGCGCTACAATATTTTATTGTATACACTACAATAAGAAGTTTGTCATTTAAATTAAATCCGTGCAATATGTTTGTTAACTTCTATGTGTCTCATTGCTGCTTAGGAGAGATGCACTAATATTTCTCTAAGTTCAATGAAATAAAATGAGTATAATTCGCATTTTAATATTGATCATTCAATATTATTACCATTTTAGCTGTAGGTTAGCAAAAACACAGTTTTTCGTTCTCATTATTTTTGGCACTCGTCACTTCACTGTGTACAAGTTTTGCAATCTGAACCCGAATCACGAATCACTGTTATTCTATTCTGTACTCATTTGCTACTCATCATATAGAGTACTATTCTCCCTTGGCAGTTCATCCGCTCTTGTTCGTATCAGCTGTTTCTCGGTCCAAACGTTTGGGGAAGTAATGCCAACAAGCGCCTTATGGTAGCTGCCCGAACTACCAAAGTTATTCGTTTTAACTGGTTTAACTCTGCGCAGTCGTTGGTACTGTGGTGAGTTTTCATACAATTGTTTATTAGCAGTCGACCACAGTCGGCCATGCTGATCATGGACCTGTTATTTTTCAACTGTTACTAATACCCGTTACCACAAGTCGACTGTTCTTCAGTGAACCGTCATTAAAGAAAAGCTGTTAGGTCCGTCCCTACTCCCCGCCCCAAAGAGTGCGAGGGAAGAGGCTGACGCGAGGCGGCGCCGGGGGCCTGGGGCGGCCGCCGCCTCCGCATGTGCAAGGTAGGCACCTCCCTATCAGCCACGCGCCAGCCCTGCGGGGCCGCTCCACAGCCACCCGGAAGGGGCCACCGCTCGCACGCACGCACCGACGTCGGTGGCTCAGGGCCTCGGAGCTGGAGGTCTTAGGTGTAGAGTCCTGACGGTAGTAGGATTTTCGACACTAGCTAGTTAGCTAGGTCCAATTCAGTTGCTGTCTGAAGGAGAATTCTTGCGACCGGATAATCTGCGTGGTTTCTCCGATCAATACCAGGCGAATATCAGAGCAGTTTTCTAACAAACGGGCCACGGACCGTGCACAATCTTTCCTTCTTCTTTTTCTTTGTCCTTTCCTCGCACACACACACACACACACACACACACACACACGAACATGCACCTCACTGCCACACATGCCGGGAGATCGGCCGGGAGCTTAGAACTTATCCGGGGTGGGGCGGTGCCCTGCTGGGGGGAGATACCTGGTTGAGGGGAATGACACCAGCCGACGCTAGGTTGGCGCCGGATCTCGCCATACAGCAGGAGAAAGATCACCGCCACCTCCCAAGCAAAAATGTGCACTACAATTACGGTACTAATGACCCTGTTCGTTGACGTGCCTGGAATAACTAAAACAATTACTAAATGGAGTCTCCTCCTCCTCCTATGCCTCCTCCTCCTATGCCTCCTCCTCCTATGCCTCCTCCTCCTATGCCTCCTCCTCCTATGCCTCCTCCTCCTATGCCTCCTCCTCCTATGCCTCCTCCTCCTATGCCTCCTCCTCCTATGCCTCCTCCTCCTCTTCCTCCTCCTCCTCCTCCTTCTCCTCATCCTCCTCTCTTCCTTCCTCCTCCTCTTCCTCCTCTTCCTCCTTCTCCTCATCCTTCTCGTCTCCTTCTTTGGAATTGATTTTCCATAATTTAGTTGATCCGCCGTTGGACAACGCTGGACGCTTCGCTAACCTTCATTTGTTTCTCTTTCGCGGTGTGATAAAATGGATTTCTGAAACTCCGTCTAGCTTCCTGGAAATGCATTAGGAGTACGACAGAGAATCACTGTTCGCTTCTGTATCTTCAGTTGCCTCCAAGCCGTCCTTTCTGATATGCTCCCCCTTCACCATTTGATTTAGGCCCAATACCATTTTTTGTTAGTGCTTCAATTTTTAATTTGTTAAATGTAATTTGTATTTTTATTTTAGTTCAGAATGTATTAAAACAGGGAAAAATGTTTGAATTTAATTATTTTAACATAATTAATTTTTAGTCTTGGTATTTTTTCTGATTATAAGTAAAACACGAATGTTAAAAAATATGTTTCCGATTGAATTGAAAATTGTTCAATGTAAATCAAATACTTAGCTTAGTTTTAGTTCATATTGGAACATTTTAATTTTTACTGGATTTTAAAGTGGCTGGAACCCAAAATGAACGTATCGTTTTTTCATAGTTTAATTTTTCTTCCTATTTTAGATGACTTTTTTACGGTTCAATATTCGCTCATTAGCACCTTACTCTGCTGAAACCACGATTTTTAAATGCCGAAAGTGAACTCATACCTGGCTGCATATTACACAATCAATTTACTTTCTTGAGGGGTGGGTGGTGTGCTATACTCAAAGCTAGCATCCTACTACTTTCAAAATGTAGTAGAATTGTGAATTAAATATTGACAATAGCAAGTCAATACTAGCTGGTAATTAAATATCAATTCTTAGATGGATGTTGAAAATTCAACGAAACGTGGTATAGGAAAAGGTGATGTAAAGATGGCCGTACACTGTCGCTTGGAAGCTTGGCTTTCACCGGTTGTGAATCGGTCACCGATTTGGCGGACTTGGCGCGGTGACTGATTTACAACCGGCGCAAGCCCGACTCGCTGGTGGATGTCTGCCTTAATATAGAAGAATCCGCCTAAGAACGAGCGGAAAATGACAGTTCACTAAACATGTGAACATCACATGAAATTCGAAGAAGTATTCCTCTGCCGCGACAGCTGTTCAGCCACGCCTCTTCGTAAAGAGTTAATGTTTGTACATGGCTCTCTTTCAGGACATCATGGCTTCTCGTGGTTCACAACCGTATAAGTATAAAAAATAAATTGATAAAACGCAAAACCTCGGAACATTTCTCGATCACAGCACGCCACTTCACCGCACAGGAGCAGGAAAACGTGCACCAGGCACGAGACTTACATTCAAACCTCGGTTTTCAAATAAACGTAATACTTATCACACAAAAGTAAATTCAATGTAATGTTCATAAAAAATAATTTTTACAGAAAGACACATCGCACAGCGCTTACTAATTTCTATTATTTATCGTGGCAAACAATATTTTCGTCGGACGAGGACATCACACAAGGAAGCGCGGAAGCCATTTACAAGTTAGCCAACTGCAAACGAACGAATGAAGGAAGGGGAGTCAAATGAGCTGAAGGACGCAACCATTACAAAACCTCCAGATATGATGGCAGGCTGCACTAGCTGTCCAAACGGCCCCTTCTTGCAAAGATGGCTCTCCAGTTGCGCGAGCGGTGGGCGCTCGGAGCGGCCGCAGCCTCCCGTCGCCGCCGCGCGCGTTTTTCCTCGCCCGCAGGGAGATAGATCGCAGCCTCTCAGGAGCGCAGGAGGGGCGCCTTTGTGCGTCCTCCTCTCGGACTCCCCAACCCCGCCCCGCCCCGCCCCCGCCCCGCCCCGCCCCGCCCCGCCCCTCGCCCGAGCCGGCGTCTCCCTCGCAAATCCTATTTGCGCGCCCCTTTTATTGCTCCGCTTGTTCGAGTGTCCCGCACCGTTTGTCGCAGCGCTCGCCCCGCCCCTTCTTTCACCGCCCCGCTCCGTCCCCACCCCTCCCCCGCCCCTTCCTTTCCCCGCTCCGCACTTTTGTTATTCTTTTGTGCGGGCGGCGCGAGGCGGGGCTTCCCTCGGAGAAGCGGCCCACGCGACGCTGCGATGCACCCGGCAGCGCCCCCACGTCCATTCCGCTGCTCCGCAATGACGTGGCTCCTCCTCCTCCTCCTCCTCTCGCCCACTTCTCTTCCTCTCCTCCTCCTCTCTCTCCTCCTCTTCCTCCTCCTCTTCCTCCTCCTCTTTCTCCTCCTCTTCTTCCTCTTCCTCCGCCTCTTCCTCCTCCTCTTCTTCCTCTTCCTCCTTCTCTTCCTCCTCTTCCTCCTTCTCCTCTTCCTCCTCCACCTCCTCCTCCACCTCCTCCTCCTCCTCCTCCACCCTCCTCTTTCCTCCTCCACCTCCTCCTCCACCTCCTCCTCCTCCTCCACCTCCTCTTCCTCCTCCTCCTCCTCCTCTTCTTCCTCCTCCTCTTCTCTCCTCCCTCCTCCTCCTCCTCCTCTTCCACTTCCTCTTCCTCCTTCTCCTCTTCCTCCTCCTCCACCACCTCCTCCTCCACCTCCTCCCTCCTCCTCCTCCTCCTCCTCCACCTCCTCCTCCTCCTCCTCCTCCTCCTCCTCCTCCTCCTCCTCCTCCTCCTCCTCCTCCTCCTCCTCCACTTCCTCCTCTTCCTCCGTTTGCGTATTCGCGTTCTCCGTCATCTTCTCGTAATTGTTCTCATTTCTATGATTGTCTGGCGATCTTTATTAGCAGTACGAGATGCCCACACAGGAAATCTGATCTCCACGGTTTTTACGTTACTGTGCGTTCATCTTCTTCTGCTTCTTCTTCTTTATTTTCCAGTTAATTGATCTCAGTCAACATGCAGGTGAAGTTCTTCATTTATTCTTAATTCAAAGTTCGGAATTTCAGTTGCCACTGATTATGAAAGTGAAGGAGATAAAGAAAGTGAAGCCAAGCCAACAAGCAGTTGTTTGCAATAATGATTCTTTAGTGATAGAATTTGTACACCAATATGCATCTAACTAGACTTTGTTTACTCTTGGATACGCCGAAGATGTTTATTCAGAAGAACGTAAAACTAAAATATGTACCGAACAAAGTTCGAGATACGATACCGATTCTCAACTTTTGGGGAAAATGTTTGAGAACAAGTTCACCACAAACTTATCTCTTAATGAAGGGTAATAGAAGACGTAGTCAGAGGTAATGTTAGTAGAGAAAACTGTAATATAGAAGAGGGTGAAACGCAAAATTGAGTTAGTATGGGCGTGAGAAAACAAGCATTGAATTTAAACGTGAATAGTTACCTGTGCAGGAAGTTTAAAACGAAATTATTAGTAATAATGTATTGGTACATATTTCAAATTAATCTATTTTTCATTTACGCACTGAAATTGTAATTATGAGAAAAAATTGATTCGGACTTCAATCTCAGCTATCAGCTAAAAATTATCAATCATCCAGGATAAGTATTGAAAACTGTTCTCACAGTTCTGCAGTGAAAGAAATCATGAAATGTCTTCCCAAAAAGATGTAATACAAATACATATCGGACGTCTGGGCTAATGGTATTCTTTTTTTAATAATTCATTTAATGAATTTTTTTTTATTTCTCGTAATGTTGCAAGTTATTAAAATACCCTCTTATTGTTGCTAAATATGTATTGAATATAAACGTAATATTTTGAATTTATTTTCTGAGTATCATTTCAATTACGTACTTCGATGAAAATCATCCCAGGAGACAGTCTCTTAAGAATCGTAATAAACTGATAGGTTAAAAAGAACAATATTTTCTTTCGTACTATTTTTTATTAATTGTTTTATTCGTGTTTATTAACGTATGTGCAAAATAGTTGTAATACCTACAACTCATGAATGCTTTATGATTACAACAGGATACAATCTAACTTGTCAACCAGTTGCGAAGACCAACAATACGTACAGAAGAACTCTTGTAGGTCCACAAGTTTTGTTACGATTTGATTATTCATTTCGAATAATATCATTATTTACATAATAATAATTTCAACTATTCTGACAGTCTTTAACTGTGTGGCGAAAATTAAGTTTAGTTTTACTGCCATGTGCATCTTTGAAATATAGAGTAGAATGGGTTCATTTCAGAACATTTCTTACGTATTTACGTCCTTTGTCTCTTTTTAATAAATACGCTTTTTCAAAAGAGATATAAATTTATACTTTATATAAATATATACAAATGTCTTGGTTACCAATAAATACGTTCATTGAAAGAAGAGTAATAGTTTAAAAAAAGACGATGCTATGTAAACTACAGACAGCCTAACGGTAAACCAGACGGCAACGTAACTACGACGGCATTTCGAATGCAAAGAAATATATCGGCGACTATCCTAACTCCAGGGTGTGAGGAAGAGGCCCACAATTTCAGGATCAAATTGCCAGTGAATTGGAATTACTACAAAGATGATTGGAACCATCCGCTACACCGCTGGCATACACAGCAGCAGACGGACGCAGGGCGAAACCATTATTTTCGCCATCAGTAATTTCGTAGATACAAAAATAACTGCATTTCCAAACAATGAAATATATCAATTACGTTCCTAGTTACGCACTGAAAAGTTGTAAAAAAAACTAATGCGAATTAAAACGAATTGGAAGACTATTAACGACTGAACTGGCGGATCAAGGGCATCGCAAACTAGAATAGTCAGAGCGTTGGATTAAAATATTTGATATCAGCAAATCCTGTACACCGAAAATATATCAAAGATATTTTAAACAAACGAATGAATCAGTACAATCGCAAACTGTAGTCAGAGTGGCGGTTTAAAATATTCGATATCAATAAATTTGTTAGCGATATTTGCCTTTAAATAAATGAATCTTGAATACCCTCTACTCGCCGGCTGATAGAGCATTTTTTTGTCAATATGTTTGTACCCCGCTGAAGGAACTACAAATATATTTCGAACAAACAGGTTATACCATTGCCATCCCTAAATGCAGGTACGCATAGCGGCGGAGCAAATTTTCAGTATCAATAATCTGGGTAAATGAAAGAAGTACAGCGGTATTTCCACCAAACGGGTTTATCGTTGCCATCCCAAACTGCCGGCAGACCCCTCCGGCGTGCGATGGCGGGCGGCGGGTGCTGTGCTGCTCTCTACAACGGGCCGTATAACGTTAACGCCTCTCGTGCGGCGCGACGCGGGACGGCTCAGCGAGCGGCCTGTTTACACGATCACGAAGTTCGGCATTCGCAGAAAGCGGCATTCATTTTAACGGCTGTTGACACCTCCGTCCTCCGGCTAATGGATTTGTTTAGTACGGCTCCCTCCTCCGCTAATGAAGGGCGTAACTCACGGGCGGAATTGCTCGGCGAATTGCTCGGACGCGAGCGCTGCTGCCTGCCTGCCGGCCTGCCTTCCGCGCGCGGAGACGCGGCAGGTGCGAGGGAACGGGCGCAGGCGGGCGCCTGTGCAAGCCAAGGGCGTTTCGTTCCCACCCAGCGGAGGGAAGGTTTAAACGACGGGTGAAACTTCATAAGGGCGAAATTTGTTTTGGTTGGGTTGTCATTAATTTGATGGTTTGAAAAAAAAGAAATGATTTTGAGTTTTTTTTCTGGTGTCGTCATTGTTGCTGTTGACCTTTTTTTCTGTATACGAGTATTTCTTTCATTTATATTTTTGATTTCATTATTTCGTAGTTTTTATTATTGTTGTTTTTGTTATTATTTTTTCTTTGCAACAACTGGGTATCCCTGTCTCATCCCGAGAGTCAAAATCAGGCTAAACGTGTGCGAAAGTCAACAGCCTGTCAGCTATGGAAATAAGTGTATTCATTACGCAATAATTGACATTGATAAAAAGATTAGGAAATAGTAACGATTTAAAACGTAACGAATAATGTGCATCCAACTTAAAATTCAATGATTCTTCACAGAATTTTCGATTAATTGTTACAGTTATCATTGATTTTCTTCAAATATGTTTCTTTCACTCACTTAAGTTCGTGGGGAAATGTGAGTTTTCGTCGATGAACGGCGACGTGTAATCCCTACAGCTTGAATATCGTCATTTATGGGCATTCTTCTTCTTGTCCGTCTTCTGGGGAGCGGCGGGGCGCGGCGGGGGCGCGGCGGGGGCGCGGCGGGGGCGCGGCGGGGCGCGGCGGGGCGCGGCGGGGCGCGGCGGGGCGCGGCGGGGGCGCGGCGGGGCGCGGCGGGGCGCGGCGGGGCGCGGCGGGGCGCGGCGGGGCGCGGCGGGGCGCGGCGGGGCGCGGCGGGGCGCGGCGGGGCGCGGCGGGGCGCGGCGGGGCGCGGCGGGGCGCGGCGGGGCGCGGCGGGGCGCGGCGGGGCGCGGCGGGGCGCGGCGGGGCGCGGCGGGGCGCGGCGGGGCGCGGCGGGGCGCGGCGGGGCGCGGCGGGGCGCGGCGGGGCGCGGCGGGGCGCGGCGGGGCGCGGCGGGGCGCGGCGGGGCGCGGCGGGGCGCGGCGGGGCGCGGCGGGGCGCGGCGGGGCGCGGCGGGGCGCGGCGGGGCGCGGCGGGGCGCGGCGGGGCGCGGCGGGGCGCGGCGGGGCGCGGCGGGGCGCGGCGGGGCGCGGCGGGGCGCGGCGGGGCGCGGCGGGGCGCGGCGGGGCGCGGCGGGGCGCGGCGGGGCGCGGCGGGGCGCGGCGGGGCGCGGCGGGGCGCGGCGGGGCGCGGCGGGGCGCGGCGGGGCGTGTTCCACCCACATCTCCAGCGTTCATGACCTGCGCATTGTTTCGGCCGCGAATCGATGCGGGCGAAATTTCGAAGGAACCATTTATAATTCACGCCCTGAGAAACTTCGTGTCATTTACTCACTGTTTACAAACACCTGCGGGTGGGCTGACGGAGGGGGATGCCAGGGCTACCAACTTTATAATCACTCCGCAAAACTCGCGACGGGCAGAGTTGCAGGGTGGAAGGTGGAGAGGCGGGGGTGCGACCGAGGCGCGCTGGGTTGGAGAAGTTGCGAAGTAGCGTGCGGCGGAGACGGCGATGTCGAAAGTCAGTGAGGTAGCGAAGGTGACAAAAGAATGCGAGGAAGAAAAATATTAAAGAAGCGGAGGTTGAGATGTTGGCTCTGACATGATTTTGGAAACTGTATATAAAACTGCTGTGATCTCATATCGGAGCATTGAAATGGTGATAACTACGGTGGGGGAGTTGAAATTGGTTTGGTGGTGAGAGAGGCGGTAGTGATGACAGGGATGGTGATGGGAATCGGCGGTGGTGATGACGGTAGTTTTGATGGAGGTGATGACGTTGATGGGGGTGCGCCAATACGTTTCAGACGGCCAGTAGCGATGGAGGTGGGAGTGTCGAACGCGAAGAGTTACGATGGTGGAGGGTTGATCCCGGCTCGGCTAATGACATGGCGATGCTGGTGACCGTGGGGCGGCTATAGAAGCGACGCTGCAGCAGGGCAGGGGCGGTCGCTACGGCAGCGGAGCAAGGGAGGGCGGCGGTGACAGTGGCTGGCGACTGCAGGAGGGGTGGGGTGGGGTGGGGTGGGGGGTGGGGGCTGGCGCAACGGGAAGGCGGGATCAGCGAGTGGCGGCTGAGGGCGGTAATGAAAAGCCATAACTTTCCCATTATAAGAGAGGGAGCCGATGCCGCGTCGCTGAGATTGGAGGTGGAGGGGAAATTCCGAGAGCGCCGCTCAGGCTCAACACGCTCAACACGCTCCGGCAATGGCGCTGCGCGGCATCACCTGCGCGTCAGCCGAAGCGCGCTAGCGAACGGCCTACGCGTGATTCAAAAGGGAGCACTCGACAGTGGGTTACACAGGGGTGTTGTAAATAAACACTCAAGTACCCTCTTGTATCTCTGAAGCAAGACTGAAGACATTGCCGTCGCTGGTTTCTGTCGCCGAAGTCATTTGTTTCTTTGCTGCGCGTAAACAAAGCAGAATCCTACGCATATTTTGGCATTTCTGCCGCAAACGGCATTTCACCCTGAGAAAGGTTGACGACTGACTGTTGAAAAGTTGGCAACTGTGTTGGTGTCGTGTATCATAAATAAGTGTTTATTTTCTCCAGAGAAGAGCATAAAACAATTAAGAACAGCGCGCGGCGCTAATGTTGTGAAACTGGTATACAAATAGCAGACAGCAGGTCTGCAGCAAATATCTGCCAGCGGGTCCGTGGTCCGCTTGATAAGGGGGCAGCGACGCCGTGGCGTGGAGCGGCAAGGTCCTGGCCTTGTCTGTAGAAAGCGCGTGGTATCAGCGGGTCGAGGTCATGGTCCGTGGAATGCGAGGCTAAAGAGAGACGACAGGCCGCGCCGCGCCGGGTCCGTGCACTCGATCTCGAGCAGGAGTTTTCCGTGTGAATCCGAAGAGAAATGAACCGGTCTGGAGTAACTGTGTCGTTATGTAACACACTTATGAAAACAAACAGTGATGGCGTTGGCACTCTCCCAATACTGAACCATCACGTCTCGGTGGTCACCCATACGTAGGGTTAGTTTTTAATAAGGTCACATGCCGAATACTTACGACCATAAATATAATGGAGTCTGATTTATGGGCTTGGTCAGTAGAAAGAATTAGTATATTTAGTTGTTTGAAAACGTTTTGAAAAATATACTTCCACTATCTGATCTATAATGTACAAGTTCTAAAAACGTCAATACTTACTGAACCTGTTGTAATTGTGCTTTTTTGTTCTGAGTTGAATGGTGTGGCAAATAAATGACGACTATTCCATTCGTGAAATTAAAACCAATAGTATGTAACTACACATACACCGTCCTGATTGGGGCATTTTGTATCTCTAAAAGTTTATCGCTTTTTCTATCAGATTTTTCTTACCACTTCTACCTACAGGACAATCATAAACTATGATATATATCTATAGGCAGTATACATCCATCGCTATGTCGATGTCCAATAAAGAGCGTATGTACTACCATAACCACTGATTCTAACATATGCTTTCAGTTATTTTCAATATTTGGCGCATTTTGGAACTCTGTTGGACATAACTTCACTTGTTGAATAGTTTTATTAAATACCACTCGCGTTTTGGGAATTCACAGATAAATCCTCTCCTCGCTTCGCAAGTCTGGAATTTATCGACATTTTTCAAAGCACTCATGGTATTACCTATGATCAATTTTGAAAGACGATAGAGCAATGGCGGAAGGACATGTAGAAGGAAACAAGAACCTGGAGAACACTTGGCGTGATCTCGATTGTTTCCACTTGGTTTGATCGGTATTCGAATGCCGGTACCCAGAGGTGGAAGGCAAGCGCTCTGATCTGTACAATCGGATTCTTACCATTAACTCCCGGACACAAAATCCAGCAGGTACATCGCAAGTGCTCTTGGCTGTCCTGGAGATGCCGGGTAGAAGATACCGACGTTTCGACCATCTTTTGTCGTGGTCTTCCTCAGGGCTGGCTTGCGCCGGGATGGTCGGCTTCGGATTAATATCTAAATGCGGCAGAGTTTGAAGGGTTTAACCAGCCGGCCAATGAGGGGGGCTACCGGAAGTCGCAGGAAAGACTAGAATCGGACAGCACTGTGCAATCCGTGACAGCCAAGAGCACTCGGAAGGTTCTCCACACTCTAAGAATTTAATCGTACAGATTCCTTCTCGTCTGAATCTGCCTTAAATCGCTGTTAGACCCCGTTTCCATCATGGGAATGAGAATGCGTGCACTCAGCATAGAGAGACATTTGATTAGATCGGAGAGCGCGCCCAAGAATTCATTATCTCTGGCATTTGCTCATGTTTTGTGTGTTAGCAGACCAAGTAGTGGAAGAATCGTTTGATTCCTGAGGGTTAATTTTCTCAGTGAGTAATTATTTCCTGAGAGCTCACTTCTTCCCACCACCTTGACTCACAATCGGTTCGTTGTAAAACTACATGATCTATAGGTTCTTTGCGATATGTTTCTGAATTTTTTTATATTTTCTCTTCTTCCCATTTCATTCGTAATAAAAACACAGACAGAAATTACAAACAAGTAAACGAAGAAAGAAGAAAAGATGAGAAGAATTGTGCGATCCGAGGGAGCGAGATCAAACGGAGACTGAGAGGTCAGCGTGAATACCGATACCCGAAGGTCGAGGGCGGCGCAGCCTCAGATCAAAGATAAGCGTTGGCAGCGTTCCCTTCTGGGAAGCCCTTCGGCTCGGTTCGGGGGGGGGGGGGGGGGGGGAGCGGACGCCTTCGTTGGTGCGGACTCGGGTCGTCGCGAAGGGCGCTCTGCCCCTGGCAATCTCCGCCGCTCCGCGCCTCCGCCTGGCGCCAGCTCCGTCACGCGCACCTCCTGCCGCCTTCGGCCGGGCTTTTGATGCTGCCCTTCCCTTCATCGCTCATCTCACTCACGGTCTTCGTCTCTAATTCCACCTCCGCTGTTACTGTACTGCATTGGCGCAGCCGTAGCGAACGTCTCCTTCTGGCGCCACCTTGAGCCATATTCTTCTCGCCCTGTGCCACCACAATGCCCGCATAACATCAGCACCACCGCCCCCACAACCTCAAAACCTTTTCGTCGCCCCATCAGGGCTATTGCACTACATCATAATAGCCAAGTCACTCCTTCATCTCTTCGCTCCATCTTCTGTACTTTTCATGACCTCCTTTGCCTCTGTTCTTCTCATACCACTTGCGCCCCACCATCGGTTCTTCTGTACTCTCCTACCTATACTACCACCAGTAAACCTTTAGTTTCTGTGCTTTGCCGGCCCCACAACGTTCGATTGCCTTCTCCACCACGCATTCTGTTGCTTTCTCGTCTTCTCTACCACTGCCTCTGTCAGGCCCACCTCCGCCTCTGCGTGGGTTCACGTCGATTACGGCCCCCATGGTTTCCGCTTCCTTTCCAACTTTCCCATCCACGCCTCTTCGCACCTCTATTGACCCATCACCTTCATCACCACCATACCTCCTTCTTCTACCACTCCACCTCCTCTTCAGCGCTCGCTGTGCATGCCCGACACTCACTGCCATCTCCACCAGCACCACTACCACCTCCACCACCACCTCCATTATCACCACCAATACCGCCTCCACCGTCTTCACCGTTGCTACCACCTTCAATACCACTCCCCCGTCTACTATCTCCACCAATCCTCGCCTCTCACTTTAACCATCTCTACCACCTCCATCCTTCCACCGCCTCTAAAACCACCGCCCCACTACCACCACTCCACTACCATCACTGCTACCACTATCATCACTACCACCACCACTACCATTACTATCACCACTACCACCACCACTACCATTACTATCACCACTACCACCACCTCAACCAGTAGCATTATCACCACCACCATGGTTTCCGCTTCCTTTCCAACTTTCCCATCCACGCCTCTTCGCACCTCTATTGACCCATCACCTTCATCACCACCATACCTCCTTCTTCTACCACTCCACCTCCTCTTCAGCGCTCGCTGTGCATGCCCGACACTCACTGCCCACCACCACCACCACTACCACTTCCTCCTCCCCTCTTCCTGCTCTGCCGCTTCGAACGAGGACCTACGGATCCCGCTTCTTCTTTCCATTCACCGTATCCCCGCCCGCGCCGCGGACCTCCGGGCTCTCGTTCCGTTTTAGTCGGCGACTCGAATCGGCTACGTCTGCCTGATTGCGCGCGCACTCGCTTCAGCTCCCCGCCACTCCCCGTCCGGCGCTCGCTCTCTGCGCAGCGCTCGTGAATTATGGGCGCAAACAATTACAAATATCGCCTTCCAAATAACTTCGCCTGCTTCAGAAACGCGACGACCTGCCGCACTGCGCGAGACGATTTTAAAGAAGCTCGTAAACAACTTGTTAAAAGCTCGTTAAATGTTAAATTTGTTATGAAAGCAGTGATACGCAAAACGGGAACTGGGCGCTACAAATACTTTTTGAGAAATTGGATGTCGTGCTTTAGACATTGATGATTGTTTAAGCGATTTAACTTAAGTGAATTGCAAGTGTTCTGTCTTTGTCAAATTTGCGCTACGCGTGAGTCCAATTTATACAAATTTAAACATCTTTTTTGAACAAAATTTGGGTAAAAGTTCTGAAAAGTACGAGAGAACAATACGAGTAGTTAATGATTAGATTCAAGATAACTGTAGCTATAATCTTTCTAATTTGCTGCGCGGGACAGTAATGCATATCCAGTTCAGTGCTTCTGATTTAGCGAACTAAGAAGAACTCTCTGCGAAGAGAAACTTGGTAATTTTGGGACGAGAGGACTTCCCCTCCAGTCACTCCCTTGCTCTGTTCCCTACCGGAACTCACGAGCTTTAATCGCTGAGGAAAGCGGCCTGCACACACCATTTCATCACAGTTAACAGTCCATTGAAAGTCCGTAGATACAGAAAATTTATATGAGTTTGAAGTTGTCCGAAATGGATTGGAGAATTCTGGGAAATTTCTTCCTTTGTATTTACTCGTAGTCCTGAGGTCTCAGTACTTCTTTGGAATGAAGAACACAGACAGAAATTCTGTATCTTAGATTTTTCACCTTTCTGCTCGCGTGTAAAATATTGTTGTGTATGCTTACCCTTTCAACAAAAAATATATTGCCTATTTACTTGTATCTACAGTTACTTTAGAAAAAGCATATCCTACCTCTAGTAATCGGCTATCTAAGCGTATGCGTACGTGATTCGTTTATAAACCCCTTCCGATGCACCGTTTGGGGCAACTGATACTGTGAAATTCATTTGGAGCATTTCGCCTGCTGGTGGGGAACTGCGCATTTTTTCGCAGCCTTGATGACTAATTAAAAATTTGAAAACGAAATTATTTTTCTGTGTAAAGCGTCGGAGGCGTCACAATAACTTTGTAGTTGATATTCAAAATTCTCGTATGGCGAATTAAAATAAGACTTTTTTCCACATAATTTGTGGTTCTTGTTTTTGAAGAAAGATATGAGCAATCTCACGTTGTAATAAATGGAAAACGTTCAACTTGAAGCAAATCTTTCTTTTAAGCTGACACTTGCAATTTATTGTTACCAATTTCCTCACGCACATGTGTTTAGCAGATTACGTTCCGACGCAGCCCAAGTACCTGCTATAGAGGGTTGCCTAACTTTCAGGGGCAAATCGCTCACATCTCCGATGTATGAGCTTTCCTATTAGATGTTCATTGGCAAACATTATCATTTTTGCTCTTTAAATGTCCTAAAATGTAGTAAAAATTATGCACTGTGATATTGGTATCATGTTTCGCTAGCATGTTTAAACTACAATGATGTATTGGTATTAAGTTTCGAATTGATATCACCTATCTTGTTTTAATCATTAGTCTATTTTCACCATACCATACTACTTTCATACCATATTAATATTATAGTTATTATTGTTTCAAGCCTTATTTTATTTATTTTGCTCGCAAATATGCCTACTTGGGCCACGCGTGCATGCACCCTGTATTTACCGGGGATCAGTAGCAGGTGCATGCAATACACCATGGGATCAGCATTTAGCTGGATTCGATTTTTATCCCCTAGGGTTGTTAGACCTGGGGGTACAGAAGATGAAATGATAATGGAGAGGGGTGAGGGGACGACGAACACAGTCATACACAACACAACCATACCTGAGGCGGGAATCGAATCCACGATCTTGTGTTCCGAGGTCGCTACGGCACCTATCTGGCCACCTATTATTATTATTATTATTATTATTATTATTATTATTATTATTATTATTATTATTATTATTATTATATAATCCATATACTACACTCCTCGTTCTGTAGTGCGAGTGTAGGTGTATTTGTTATTTTTCGTTGCATCGTCGCAAATTGAGCGCCCGCGGGAAGTGCTCCAGTCCATTTCCCGTTGTCTCTTTTCGTGACGAGGTGTAAGTGCTTATTCTTCCGCCGAGGGGGGGGGGCCGAGGGGGGAAATTGCACGCGCTCGCTGGCGGAGTGAAAGGCCGCGCCAACGCGTCTCGCCCACGGGGGTGGGGGAGGGAATGTGGGCGGGTGCGCAGATGCAGCTGATTGCCTGCTGCTGGGGATGGCTACCGATTGAAGAAAGGGTCAAGGGTGTAGTCATAGCTGCTGCATATGTGGTACTAAAGGACGGTTGAGCTAAGAGGTAGTTGAACGAAAGGATCGTTGAGCAAATGGGTCGTTGCGCGAAAGGGTCGATGAGCGAAAGGGTCGATGAGCGAAAGGGTCGATGAGCGAAAGGGTCGATGAGCGAAAGGGTCGATGAGCGAAAGGGTCGATGAGCAAAAGGGTCGATGAGCGAAAGGGTCGATGAGCAAAAGGGTCGATGAGCGAAAGGGTCGATGAGCGAAAGGGTCGATGAGCGAAAGGGTCGATGAGCGAAAGGGTCGTTGCGCGAAGCGGTTGTTGCGCGAAGCGGTTGTTGCGCGAAGCGGTTGTTGCGCGAAGCGGTTGTTGCGCGTCATATAAATGTGCAACTTACAGACACGTGATTTTTGGTAAAGAATGCCAGGCTCACGTGTTTATCCCGAGTGTCTCCAACGCTGTAAACGATTTCCCTGCGACTGCAGGGTGAAATTGAAGACGAGTTGCCTCCATTCGCCAGGAGTCGCAATGAAGCGGGCGCTGCCACCGTCACCGCCTCCTCTTCCACGGCGCCTCGTGGCGCGGCTGTCACCGCGGCGTGCGATTACAACGCAAGTTGCGTCATAAAAGAGTGACGAAAACAAACTGAAACAAAAAGGGAAGAGAATCCATTTGGACAGAAGTTGAAAGTAAAGTGGGGCAGGCGGCATCGACAGCGCCGCTGAAGGTGCCGCTGCGAAACAAGGCAACGGGCGGCGGCGGCGGCGACGGCGACGGAGGAACGCTCTCAGGGGTGGGAAAGGCTCTTGTGAAACGGCTTGAGGAACTACAGCGCTATAACAGCACGAACTTATTTGCTCGTATTTTCACGCAAAACTACGCGAAATACACTGAAAGTTTTGAAAAATTGTACATGACCTCGTTGCAAGATCTATTTTCAAGGAAACTATTTCATTAAGAGAAAAATGTCTTTGTAATTGTAATTGTAGGAAGACGCCCAAAACAATTGTGACTTTAAGCAATTTGGGAAAAATCAGACTTTTGAACGAAAATGAGATCTGCATCCTTCTCTTAAACGTCCGTTACACGATCCAACAACAAAATTTATTCAAAAACGATGGAGCTATTATTTTTTGAAAATTTGGATAATGACCCAGGGTTTTCGTGCAAAGTACTCCAAAAATTAAAATATCGATTTAAAATTCAAGAGGCCACGACATCAGCCAGATTGATTGTAGAATGTCAATTTTGGAGAAAATAGGCTGAACGGTTTGTCTGATAGCGTTGTTTACAGATCGATGGACTGAATGTTTGCTGTCATTTGATTTTTCGGTATAAAGGACGCACAAAACCTGGAATCTGGCGACACGAACTATTAGAGCATGTTTTTCCAAAGTTAGCAACTGAATTATCCACTTGTTTGTTACCAGGGACCGGTGAGATTTTTAAGCCGAGAATTCGCCGTTTTTCGCGTTGCATTGCATAACTTTCTCTCTACTGCGCAAAAGGTAGCGAGAAAGTAGAAACCGTGGAAATGAAAGAGCTGGAGGATTATCCAGAAAGTGAGGATGAACGAAAGAGGATGAAAGGGGAAAGGAGAAGGTAAACGGAAATATTCAGAATAAATGTTACTAACTTTTAGGGAATGAAGGGGCTTATTTTTTGCCAATGAACACGTTGTGGGAAATCTCATATAATATCAAAAATCTGCCTATTTTGACAGGGTACGTCTGATTTGTAGAAAACTCACCCTGAATTAGTGTAATGTGATGAGTTTGTGTTTGTGTGTGTGTGTGTGTGTGTGTGTGTGTGTGTGCGCGCGCGCTTGCGCGTGCGTGCGTGCGTGCGTGCCTTGTTTTTTTGCCAGGTTAACAAACTCAAAACTCTCTGGCCCAGTAGCAGACTATTCACTCATATGTTTTTTGTTTTTGGAGTGATTTTTTCTTCATTGGGTCCTAACAATAAATTACCATGAGAAATCATATCGAAAGGTATTTAGCTACATTGAAAATTTCACACCATTTGTCACTTAAACAGAATTATTGCAAAGGATATTCTATTGCTTGGCTACACGATCTTACATACTGCTAAAAATTCACGTGAATGTTAACACATTACTTTGAACTCTTCATAACAAGAGCAGGGTTACTTTCCTTGCCGAATTAAAGATGATTGTTGATAACCAGGAATCACAATGTGCAGTCTATAAATCCTTGGTAATGTTTTTATCGATTTATATGTACGAGTATTTCTACTTCATGATATTCGTATGTTACCATTTACTGAAGGTCTGATAATGTTTATCGTGTGTTCCAATACTCTTCGTATTTAAATTTTGTTTTGAAAAAAGGTATTTATTTTTTCAAAGTCGAATGTCTTGAAGCCCATTTCTCTCTCCCGTTCGACAAATTCCCCTTCAAGAAGTTGAGACGTTGGCGTCTGGAAGCGCCTACAGCCGCTGCCGGTTACCGACCCCTGGCCTTTGAAGGGCGCAGGCAGCCACCTTCGCTGACGCGAAAGACGGCTCCGACGACATCGTTGACGACGTCAGTGTGGCGAGGCGCTGAGCCGCACCGCGTGTGGCCACGTGACCCACTGGGCTGCCCGTTCCAAACGCGAGCATAGGCAAACAAAACAAAGTTTTGTAAAATAAATGATTGTGTATTATTATCAGTAATCCTTCGACTGGTTGATACTCTTCTGGATGCAGGTCCTACCTAAAGACCTAAGAGTCCCTGAGATACCTACGCAGGACATCAGCCATACCAAGTAGTGCGATCTGTTTTAGTCCCACGGTAAGGGTTACGGCACTCGTGTGTTTCTTCAGGTCTCTAAAGCCTGAGTTACCACTGAGACACTATGTTTCCAGTTTTATTGGGAGAATCATCTAATTTCGTTATTTTTCCAATAACCTCATCTCCTCTGGAATCTTCTGCAAGAGCGTGCTAGCCGTGCGCGCCTTGGCTTTGCCAGTGCACTGTCCTCCTCCGGGGGCGGAGGCAGAGAGGCGCGGCGGGGAAAAGCAGGTGGCGGCGAACCTAGGAGGAACATCGGGCCCTGCGCATATTGACTGCGCTCAGACTGCGCGGGTGCGCGCGGAGAGGACGTCTCGCGGTCCGCCCACCCAACCGCCCGCTCGCCCAACCGCCCGCTCAACCGCCCGACGAGGCCTCCTACCCGGGCGATGCGACGTGGGATATGAAGCCTTTGATTCCTCTTGCTCCTCGTTCTCGCCCTCGTCCTCGACTTCGACCTCCTCTTCCTCCTCCTCGTCCGCCACCTCTTCCTCCACCTCTTCCTCTTCCACCGCTTCCACGGACGCGTCGTCACTGTTGCTGCGACTGAGAACCCCCTTGGCCTCACCCTTCCATCGGAATCCCCCCGCAGACCTGCCTTCCTGAAATGTTGTCTTTCCCTCTCAATCTTCTATTTCTCACGCTATTGCTTTCCTTTCTTCCCTTAAGCCACTTCTGCTCCTACCCTTTATTCTCTTTCTCCTCTTGCCCTTATCTTATTCTACTTCTTTCTTCTCTTCTTCGCTTTCCTATTCCTCTTTATCCCCTCCATCTCACTCCTTCTCTTTCTTTTCTTCCACATCCTTTCATTTATTTATATTTTTACTACTCCTCTTCCTCTTCTACCTCTTGTACTCCTTTCTTTTCTTTCTGCAATCGAAGCTATTCCCCAGTTGTATTTTTCCTCCTCTTTCTCGTCCCACCGTGTTTCTTCGCCGCAACCACCTTTGTCGAGTTCTGTGATTGACATCTTTTGTTCCTTCTATTTTTCTACTCTTCCTCCTCAATTCGTTTTCCTTCACGTCACCTACGATTATAATGTTTGTCTTCTTTTTCGTCGTTTCTTTTCTTCCTCGGCATGTGCAAGTGATGCAGTCATTGTGTCTTACGAACTAAATATAAAAATTCAACATACAAATTGTACTGGACTAAAGATTCTTCGTGTTCGTGTGTAACATTCAAATATTGTAAACAACTAGTATTCAAATATAATTGATATATTGATCAACTTACTCTTTCATGTTTATCTGAAAATCATCTTAAAGAACTTTTTACATTTAGTTGTGTAGAAAATATTATTAATAAATACATGACTTTTTTACTAAAATATATTCTACAATATCAAAAGTGTGGGACATAAAGGGAAAGCATTTAATGAATTAACTCATTTTAAGAGAAATTCTACTCTTGTCTTCATGTGTAAACATTTCTAATAGCTAAAATCCGCTCTTTTATTTATGGGGAAATTACGAGAACACTTTTAAATATTTCATGAAAATACACTATGTATTATATTTAGTTAATGCATCGCAAAAATAAAAAAGGATTAAAAATATTTTTGTAACGTAATTCTCGTAAAAAATTTCGAATATTTTTCGGAAAGTCTAGGCCAACAAAATCGCGTCTTTGGCACTTGCATGCTCTTGGAAGAAGGGTTGAATGTCTCTCATTGTTACAATTTTGAGAGGGGGCGCGACTCCGGAGATCCCCTCCCCGCCACGAACTGGCGGCGGGGAGTCCCCGACGAAGGCCACGGCGGAGGCGGGGCGCGCTCGGGGGGGGGGGCGCTGCCATTAGGCTGATGCCGCCTCCACCGCAGCTTCTGACGACGACGACGGGGGAGAGGGGGAGGGAGAGGGGACTCGAGTCGCACAGAAAAATGAGCCGGTCCCGCGAGCCACCGGCTGCCCGTGAATAGAGAGCGCCCCTGCCGCCCCCCACGGGACTTCCCCGCCCTCTGCTTCGCGGCTGCTCCGCGCGCCGCGCCACTGTCGCACTGGGGTCGGAATAAAAATATTGCTTTGAATAATATGAAATTTGACGATATTAAAAAATAGGTCCGCAAAATGTTTATTTCCTCCCCTTATGTTCGGTGTAGATTCACTCAAAATGTGATTTTATTGAGACTGGCGTTTGTTCAGTTCAAAAAGCTTACAACAGCAGCAGCAACAACAACAACAACAACAACAACAGCAGCAATAAGATCGCTTTGACAATCATCAATAGACCTGTAAAAACTGTCACAAATTTTAACATTCCGTTTTCTTGTTAGATATTCTTTTAACTGTATGTTTAATCTCAATGACCTTGAATCTAGATCAGAATTTTAAGCAAATATAAATTTGTTTCATAAACAAGTCTTATTTCACTCATTTGAATAAAATTCATTCTCAATTGATAAACAACTCAGTTAATTCTATACGTCAATGAAATTTGTTCTCTATATACGTTTGTTGCCGGAGAACTACCAGCACTTTACTTAATTCATTACAGCCCAGAATATTTCGGTGATTGGTACAGTCAAAGACTTTGTTTGTTCGTTGCCCATCAATTGTACAATCTTAACTTTTGGTTATTGAACTCAGAAGCCGGTTTGTTAATGGATAATTTATTGTTAGTATTATGAATCAGAACACGAATCGGCGCACGCAATCATAGCTTGGTCGGAGGTCTGAGTATTCCCCATCACCCTCAAGTGGGACTTGTCCAACGCGCAATTATATTCACCACCAAATGTTTTCCACATGTTGTTGCACTGATAGATCAATGCGGCAAGCAACATGTATTCACCAATCTGTAGCCAGGCTTGCAGGCCGCGCTTGAGTCAGAATGGTGCATCTGAAGGTAGCCATCCTCGATGAACAGGGCGGTGGTGCCACTCTACTGTTCCTAGGGTAAGTGAGGCGTAGCCAGGTTGGTCCATTCGGTGCGTGGCGCCGAGGCCCTCGAAGCCAAGGGTCCCCCCCGCCCGACCCTAATGAAGATGGGAATGCCAATTTCAGCGGGGGCTCCATTTCAACATGGCCCTTTGCACTCTCCGTCAAAACCGGGGACAAAGCTCGAGGATGCTACTCAAGGAGGCACTAGTGTCGCCAGGTACAGTTGTAGGTTAGGCTCGCCAACTTCCGCACATAAAAATTGGCTGATTTGTGAGAAATATTAAGTGATTTAAATGTTCAATTCTTCGTAATATACATCTATCAGAAATCTCTGAAGAAAGCGCGAACATCGGCGCCATCTTTGGTAACTTTCGCACACGTGCTTGCGACCCGCCAAGTGGCATAGCAACCATGCACATTTTAAGTATCGTTGGCAGCAGTTCGTGTTTTAGTTTCTGTAGAAGTGCTGCAGGAGAGCGCGCCACTGTAATGATTTCCACCACGTTGTATGGGGGCTGAAAGGCCCTGATTTGAACCCTCTGCACCGGGGCTCGTGGGACATTGCTAAGCGTCTGAGTGGAACAACCTCTTTACAACCGGCGCAAGTCTGACCGGCATGACCTTCTCGATCGTGGCTGGCGCCCTTGAAGTCAAAAGGACCGAGGCCAGCGGGAGGCAGAGACGGCATGGGCGAGCTGATTGCCATGACGCCGCCTCAGCTTCCGGAGACGAAATGGTCGAGCCGCCTTGCCAGGATTTGGAGTGGTTCTTTGTGCGGACGCGCCGCGAGGAGGCCAGACGTCGAGGGAGAGGGTAAGAGGGGGAGGAAGGGAGGTGGTTAAACTGAAAGTGTTGAGTACTGCCTCATTATTATACAATGCGCTCCTTCCAACGAGCTAGAATATACTACTTAGTTGCATAAGCACCCCCATCTTTGCAGCAAATTGAAGCCTTGTTTGCGTTTGCGTAGTTCATTAGTTTGCGCAGTTTGCAAATGTAATAATTTGACGCTCTTGGTGATATTTCTTATGGTAATCTTATAATTTCCAAATTTTTGTTGTCATCAGAACTGAAAATGAAGAATGAAAACTCTTGGAAACACGAACATATTAAAACTATTAAGCATAATTATAAAAGTAAGAACGAAACACTAACTGGCATTTCAGCGATTATGACTCTGCTATTCGCGCAAGTAGTAGAGTTAATTTTACTCAAGCGGTGTATTTGAATACCTCATCGTTTGAAAACCAATAAGACGAATACATAAAATTAAAGAGACATTACGTTCCGTCTAATACCGTTTGTTCATCTGACATTTGTACCAAAAGTGAATTTTCTGTCAACATATGCCAACTTGTTTCGTAAAAAATTTGGATAAGAAACAATAGCGAATCATATTAGTTCAAAACTGCTTCGCAAATTAAATTTCAGGATAAAAATTGAACTACTAGCGTACAGTACTTGCGAATAAAAAGACGATGAAGTTTCTCCAGTCTTGTCCAACAAGTGAGCGAGTGGCTGATGGTCAATGGAAAAATTCTTTGTAAGAAAATATCAAGTCATCTGGACACTATATATGTAACCCCCCTGAAGGTTTCCCAACTGTTATTAAACAAATTCCTTTATCTGTCAATGATGTTTTCTCTGTTCAGAAACTAAACTGACCTTTCTTTGTCTAATTTGTTTTCTTGAGAATTCAAATAATTCAACAATGAAATAAACGATCTTCTTAGAGTTGAAATATAAATTGGGGTTGTACATTTATTAACATTATATAATTAATTACATAAACATTCTGTTCAACAAAACATAAAAAGTAGTTGAAAAGTAATATATGGAATTAACAAATAATGATATTATTATACACGAGACAGGAATAATATAAAGAGTTACTAGAATTCTGGTAACAGATTTTTAATACTCTACAGTTAACCATGAGAAAATAATTACATAGTGATTTATTTACACATTTACAAAATATTATGATTGAAGGGGTGCAAGGACTTTTAAAACGAAGTGACAATGGTGTTGTCATGTTATTCACGATGTATCAGGGGCTGAGAAAAACGAGGAACAATATGTGCCGCTGACCAGCACACCTACGAGCGGGAACCGTAATAGACAACTGACATGTTAAACTCTTTGAAAATGTCCACCAAATATAATTGTAATACATAAGACTCTTTAACAAGTTAGCACATTAATTTAAAACATGTAACAGTTAATTGTGTTTTAAAGGAATTGATCCCCAATGGGTCTTTCAACTATTGAAAATAATTATTTGTGATATAAAATAGATTTCATATAAAATAGATTTAATATAATATAATTATTTATATAACACATTAATATGGCTAAAATAATTAAATATTTTGCAATTAAAACTGATTTATCAGAAAAGAAAAAGCTTCAAACACCATTAAAAATAAAATACAATAATATCTCTCGATTCTGAAACATCAAGAAATGAATAAGAATGGCAATTCAGTACTTTTATTCAATTTATTCAGAAAATAATGATTATATACGTATTATGGATACAATGGGAAATTAATTTTTTTACTACTAAATAATGATTATACTTATGTATTAAATACGTATAATTTGATGCGAATTAATCACTTACGAAGAATAAGATCTCATTCCTTGGGCTCCAAAAGTAATAAAATGAAGAAACGGTGAGAAAAAAGGAATTATGTGTCATCCCGTAGTGCAATTCACTCCAAATATCCGCCCCTTTTGAATATCGCGCGTCGGGTTGGAACCCTTTGATTCAGAAATTGGCGATACTGGCAGACTTCCATCAACGTGACCATATTGGAGATTTAATGAGGCCTGTTAGGCTGCCCCAACAGTATCACCTTGCATCATGGGTGTGGGCTCCAAAATAAGTTAGCACATGTGCAGAAGTAATCAAAAGTTGTAGTAATACTGATGCAACTTTTCTTGAACGATGGATTGAAGAAATGCGGGTAGAGTGAGTGTATCAGTTACGAAATCGGCCACTAGATTTTAAGCAATGCCAAACTCTGGAGAATCAGTAATGCCATCGTAACTTTGTCTCACTATCTCGGGAGTTCGAGGTATCTCCTGTAATGAATCTTCACCTGCTTTGGTCATTTTTTAAAATTTTTTGGAGAAAATCGGAGAAGTTCTTCAACAGAAAATAGTTTTTACTTCGCACCAGTGAAGATGTGTTTGGAATGTTGTCATTAGTGCTTGCTACGAGTTTTTGTCTTCAACCGTTTGTGTCAGAGAAGAGTAAGCAAGGACATCGTCTAAGAAAAATTACACGATTAATACATGCTAAACACCTTGGGCAAGAACTCTCCATGTACTAATAGCGAGAAGCTGGTGTGTCTTATCTTGTTACTGCTCACAGTCCTTTAATGTTGTAGTGTAAATATCAATTGAATATATATTTTCAGAAGTTGTTTCATTATTGAAGTTATTTTATATACGTGTTTATGAACGAAACAAATTATAAAAACAAGTTTAGGACACTAAACACGCGCGTAGTGTGAATATCCGGCACAGATCTCTGGTTCCATAATCTGCCGGGTCAGTCATTTTCTTTGTGCTCTTATAACCTCTAAATCCGCGATGTAGCGCTAGCAGTGTCAGATACGTCGACGTTTACAAAGGCAGCATACTTTCAGCAACAAACCGATCACGTTGACTATTCTTTGTCGCAATTACGTTTTGGGAATTGTTTCAGATTGTTTGGCCCTTCCATTGTTTTCTTTTATTTCAGCATTAATTTTATAACTTTTCTCGCCAACTCATGGTAGCGTTGATCATCGTAAGTCAGAACTGTTTACTATGACATATCATTACCGAACTTAACTTTGTTGTTTTTCAAATATGTAAGATATGTTTACAACACATCTCGGTAATGCTGAACTGAAAGTGCAAATGGAGAAATGGAAATTGAAGAGGAAGAAAAACCGAATTAGAAATCAGGTCCTTTACCGAACCTTGCATGTAAATAGACAGCGTACTTCAATGCTAGTTGTGATTAATATTTTATCTATGTTCACGTCAGCATTGATATTCAAAAAAATAAGTTTCTTAATGAACACACTATTTTCATTTTATGTGTCACTAATGTTTGGGTGGTCATACGTGCTGTTTGAAGAATATGTGTTCGATTTTATTTTTGACAATATCAAAATACCGTAATCATGTAGCATGTAAATAACCAGCGCTGATAGTGTATTAATTCTAATAGTGTTATTAGAATTTTTTGTTGAAAGTACTTGTGCTTTATATCTTTAAGTAAATATTATCGTCAATGTATCTTCATTTAATATAAATATGCGATTTGGAAAATTGTCTTTATTTTATCAAATAGGCAGTATTAGACAAGCAAATATTTGACAAAAGTTTATCAAAAATAGCCCGTCTATAATATTAATTTAATTATCTTTATTATTTTAGAGGCCACTTGTCAATATTGTTTTGTTGGATAAACAGTTTTTATTTTTTATTTTGACACTAGGGTTTCTTTGGCTGAACTATGTTGTTGGCATACAAGTGTTTTCAGTCTTACTCAACCTGTGATTTGAGTTGCTTCAGATGTAATTTAAATACTCAAATCTCATTAACATTCATGTTAGAATTCTTTAAAATTTGAAGTATTTATTTCTGAAAATAAATTTTTTTCAGAAATGAAATTTAATGAGAGAAAACGACGATCTAAACAATTTATGAAATGTTATTTACATGTATGAGTAATGTGTAGTCATATGCTTTCTTACTTTTTAAAAACTCTTTAAATTTTATGTTATGTTAATTAACTTTAAAAACTTGTAGTAGTAATTCTTAATTTCCATTTAGCGTAGATCTAATAACTAATTTAGTTTTTTCCATTTAGCACACATGTAATAACCGTCTATTAATAATATTACTTATCGCTACATGACGCTGCTTACTTTGTTATAATATAGAGTAATAATAATAATAATAATAATAATAATAATAATAATAATAATAATAATACATTGGAACGGTGCAAAGAGCTGGAGGTTGCGTATGAGCGTTGGGGCGAAATCGCTGCTTATTACGGCGCCAGAAGGCGTGCGTTGGTTGCGTGTGGGGCTGTGCAACGCTGTGTGGAGCTTCGGCTTTGATCTCGTCGTAAAGAGGCTACTGACCCGCTAACACGGCGCGGAATATCTCGCGGTCGAGGGACGCACAGCTCGTGCTGCTGCTCCTGCCTGCAGTCTCCCGGGCAATCACCGCCAGTACGCGCCTCTCAACGTCACATTTCGGTGTGTGTGTCAGAAAAAGTGCAACCGGTAGGTGACCTGTGTTAATGCTGTACTTACGAGAAGGACAAGAGGTGTTTGTTAGTTGTGGTTTGAGATATCTAAAGTCCATCACGTAGTTGATATCGTCAGCATCATCCAGTTGATAACGCGTTGTGAGAACTCCAGCTGCCTACGTTTTTAATTACACTTAATTTTAGCAAATTGCTTACTGTACACAGGTGTACCGACTAGGGAAGTTCCATGGCATGTGGCGATGTATTCGTGTTCTATTTTTTAAGGCCAAAGAATAACGTGGGTATCTCAGGTGGCCATGCGTGTGATTGGAAGCGTTCAGATATAGATTTATATTGCTATTTTCTCTCTGAAGTGGCACCTGCAACATTACAATTATAATTATTACAAGACTCAAAAGATTTCTACAGGAGTAACTGTTATAAAAATTCTTGAGTGTAAGAACTTACGTGAACATTTTCATGCATTAAGGGCACCCATTTGTATTATTTATTGACTAACCTGTTCTACTAACATATTAATGTCCCAAGTAATCCATGCTGTGGCTTAAGCCAACGCATTAATAATCATAAGTTAACAGTTCATAGTATTTCAAAAAACAAATGTATATACTAATCAGCCAATTAAGAAATATTAAAGCATATATTATATACATATATACCACCAGTTATTTGCATCAATAACTCATCAAGGAAATATGAAATCCTGTGACATCATAGAAACTGAGCAACTCATTCAAACCACAGATAATATCTTAAACAATCATGAAATTATTAACGAATCTTCAAATATGACTACTCACTTACTCAGCAATTACACCTAGAACAGCAACATTTCCATAAGTACAAAATTTACATTCTCCAGCACTAGTTTCATCTCCAAATCAAACTCAAAATATATTTAATCCTCAACCGTTACAACATTTACGAATTAATCAATAATACCACCCAACATTCTGAATTTTATTACAACATCAAAATCTCTTGAAGAAAATAACATTCCAGCTAAAAGAAAAAATAGCAAATCTACAATATCCCTGTTTCTTCACGATATTGAATGAAATAACAATAAAAACATTAGTGAATTACAATAGTCAGAATTCATAATTTCCCCCATTACTCTCATTGAAAAAAACGACTCCCTATTTATTAAAGAATCACATAACGTAACACTAAATGTCTAAACTACCAATACTTTTAAAAATGAAATCAAATCGTATCACTGTACAGCATTTCAGTCAAACTCTTCAGTGTGCGTATGTCTAGATCTGTGTTTTTGCTATTCCGTCACTGGAATCTAGACCACTTCCCGTGCACCAATCGAGACGTGTGCAGTGCCATTCGACGCATCTGGGTCTCCTGATGGGGAGCGGTTTTCGGATCCCGCTAGACGATGTAAATAAATTTCCAAAAACGTATTTTTTCATGTTTTGACGATGCGATCTCAGTGATAATTGAACCAACGCTTCCTAAATCCATCTATGTAGGTGGCGTTGATTAATATCCAGAACCAAAAGGCATTTTTTGCTTAATACGCCATAATTTTCTTTCACGGCGTTTGCAACACTGATGTTGACATCTTTAAGTTAACAATTGAATTTCCTAGTAAATAGCGCTGTAATTTGATTTCAATTTACGGTCGAATTATTATCGTCTTTAAAAAAAATTTGCGAAACCCTCCGGGCAGTATTGCCTCAGAACTTTTGAACTAGAATAATTTCAAGTGAATATGGATAAAACAAAAGTATGAATAATGCTAGAGAATGAATGAACGTTATGTGCGACTTCGAGCTTTTACATTCTTACATAAGAGTGCAAATACCGATTACAAATGAATGTGACCCACAACTTATTCTTATTCAAATCAACTAACACCTTATTTACATAAACATACAAAACACCTTTTAATGTTAGATTCGCATACAACGCTAGATTCGCAAACAAAACGATTAATAGAGCAATTGCAGATTTAAAAGTGAACCAAATTAGACTGAGTTTGCGAAATTTTAATCTCTTCAAAAATTAGAGGAGAAAGATATGAAAGTGTTAAGGAAATCCAGGGAATAATCAAATGTAGTTGTAAAAGATGTTGCGATAGAATTTTCAGAACTAATTGGGAATAATCTGATTTTTGCATTTAGCATTTGTTCTAAAGCAAACGTGCTATGTCTATTTTTGTGCATATTACCAAAAAAGCGTAAAAATGTAGCTGTACTAAAATTTAACTATTAGCATAAAAACATGTAAGTATGTGTTACGGCGATTATAATTTTGAAATTGCAGTGAGACCAGTTCATATCCCGTATGGAGGTAATACGCAAGGCCATTGGGTGTTGGGAACTTTTGAACGGTGGTATAACATTATCAGCTACTTCGAGTAAATCCCAATGACAAATACTGAAAGAGCATATTTGAACAAAGCTGGGCATGAAAGAAATGAAGTATGAAAGAAATTTTCAACACATGAAACTATTTTTAAAACAGTTTACAATATAGGTGACGCCACATTTTGCTAGTTACTAGTATTGAAGATATACGAACCTTTTGGCAATTTTGTTAAATTTCAAAAACACTCATTTCGTGATTCTGCTACAAAAATCTTTTCAAGGATTGCAAAGCACATATCAGTAACAGTAAAACATAATTTTATGAATAATTAAAAACAAAAAACTTCTCAGTGTTAGGTATCATTGCACTTTATATTAAATCCAGACAGTCTCTACACACTTGTGCTGTTGATCTTATCGACAATATAGCAATATCTATTAATCTAGCATCTATTCATTCTCTTGAAATATTTGTATATGCTTTAGTAACAGTTCAAACACGGATTAAACATACAATACCTGTTCAATGTAAACGCTGTCAGAGATTTGGTCAACTCAGGTTAATTGTATCTTATTTCCCAAATGAGGTCTATGTGACTGAAATCATCACTATTATCAGTGTACCAAATCTATTGACTCTTCCAAAAAATAATACCTAATCTCAGTTAGATATATCAAATTAATAAACACAATAGCTTCTCAAATCATTTCGACAACAATTCCTCAGTTTAAATCTTTACTACAATCAGTACTATAAAATAATTATGGCTACTAATTCTCAATTAATCAACATTCTCAATTGGAAAGCAAATGGTTTGAAGGCAAACTAATTAGTTCGATCATTTTGCATGAAAATAAAATTGCTTGCATCAGAAACACACCTAATACCCAATGAAAACTTTATTTTTCTGGTACTAAACTTCACCGAAATGATTGAAAAAATGACACTGCCTTAGGTGGCATAGCTGGCATCAAATCTGATAAAATCCAGCGCCGTTTAATTACTAGTCCTAATTCACCCTCACTTCAAACTATCAACACAAGCACAACTGAAATTCAGAATATTATATAATATATTATTGCTGCTTATATTATCTCAAATTATAAATTTCCTTTACTATCACAAAAAGCGTTTTCTTAATGATAATTATCATTGGTGATTAAACAGTAAATACAAAATTTGGGAATGTAAAATACAACCCGATATAGAATAAAATTACGATCCATTATCTCTGTAAATAACTGCCTAATATTATATTTTAATGATCTTACTTATACCTTAAATCATAATATAATTCTTTATATACTAGACAATAATATTACAACTAAAATATAAGTGTGTAAATTATACAAAGTATACTACCAAGTCTTGACTGGGATCGCAGCCCAGTGATTTTATCCTTACAATATCCTAGTAATACTTCCTCCCCACTAACTCAAAATCATCTTTTAGCATGAAAAATTAATTGGAACAAAATTCAAGAGTATTAGAAGATACTAAAAATATCTATCTTTTACTACATCTATTACAACCCTGGATAAAAATATATATATGGATTTATCAGCACAATTAATCACTCTACAAAAATTCACATATACTTCAAACACAAATTCACTGATATTCATAAACTAATTACTTTCAAAATTCTACACCTAATAAAATCAAAACTTAACTTTCGTCGATTTTGACAAATCACCAGAAGACGTAATGTCATATCTAAAGTCAATAAATTGGATAAAACAATTGAAATTAAAGGAGATCAAACACGCCTTTCAAAAGACAATGCAAAGAAAAATGTGTATCCCTATTCTAAAAGAAATATCGCATATTCCCACCTATGATAAAGGAAAAGCAGATCTTCTTGCTTAAACATTTTCACACATCCTTTTTATTTTTATTTGCAATCCTGTATCCAACGCAGTATTAATAAATTAATAATACTGCACAAATGAAAGAACAACTTTATAATGTCTCTCCACTAATAAAATTTATTCCTCCATCGGAAACTCAAAAAAGATTGAAAGATTAAAAGAAGAAAACTTCTGGTTTAATATGGTCAATAAAACAATTACATATTTTTGAAGAAAACCTTTGCAACTCTTATTACATTATCCCAATATCGCTTTACTATTTATTTTCAAAATGACAGGAAAACAGCTGTCATATGATTGTTTTTTAACCTAATGAGTGGCGCTGCATAATTGCACATACTTTCTCGCACTATTTAGTTTTCGAACCTCTTCGGTCTAGATTCTTTTCAGTTGAACCACAGCGTCTTCTCAGCGCCATCTTTTGGTGCCTAGAAGACAATTTCTCAATTTTTCCGTCTCCTAATAGAATTGTAATTCGTCTTTTAAGAATATTTTACTGAAGAATAAATTTTCTTGTACGCACGCACAGAGGTGTCACTAATATTTCAAAGTATTATATAAATAATATTTCAACAAATATTATTTATGTTGTTTTTACAAAATTAAAAGAATACACTAACATGGAATATATTTCAAGGAATTAAATATGTTTAGCATCATCCATACAAAAAGTTTGAAGAAAAAATTGGAGCTATTGTTGAGAAAATCTTCTGTGATGCATGTTTTAATGTTGATTATATTTCACTCAAAATTACGTCAAAGCTATATAATATATATATATATATATATATATATATATATATATATATATATATATATATATATATATATCCTTTCATTGAAAGAAATACTCTAGCACTTTTTCTTGATGTTGAAAAGGCTTTTGATAAATAATGGCTTACAGGATATCTATAGAAACTGCAAAAATTGCTACTCGAACGCTGTCCCTGCGCCGGCCACTCCCTTTATACTTGCTGCCCTTCCTGTTCCTACCACGCACGCGCCCTTCCCACGGCTTTCGCGATCCCAGCCACCCCCGCCTCTACTCAGCCCCTACCGCTTCCACAGCTCTCGTGACCTCTGCCACTCCATCCCCTCTCGCCGCTCCTGCCTCTTCCTCCGGTCTAGGACTCCTTCCTCTCCCCCCACCCTCGCCACCCCTCCCCCTCCACCCTCGTGCTCACCGACCCAGCCACTTTTACCGCTTCAAACATGCTCGCCGCATTCACTGCCCCGCGTTCTCCTTCCCACCGACACCACTTACCCCTCACGCCGCCCACGCCGCCCCGGACAACGGCTGCGGCGCGCCGGGCGCGGCCTGTCACTGGCAACCCCGTGAGTTACGGCCTAATGACGAACACGGTCCGGCTCGACGGTGATCTGCGATGTGCGCTTCAATTGCTCGGAACCGCTTACGTCGCCGGGCGGGGGGCGGGCGGGGGACGGGCGGGGGCGGGCGCGCGGCGGGCGAGGCGGTGCCGCCGCCTGCCTCTCCCACATCGCCAGGCGCTTCGCGGGCCCTCGATCCACCACCCGGGATGAGCTCACTTGACACTTTCTCGAGGTGAGTCAGACATCAGAATAGGAAAATAGAGACTCGCAATATGTAGCCCTCGAGTACCCGAAAACGGCACAAATATTTTAGCAATAGATGGAATCCGGACATACAATGAGTAACGCAATGATGAAATATATTAATGCTTTCTACTATATTTTAAATAATGATGTTAGAGTCATCACGAAAACGAAGATTGAAAATTGAATGGTTCACTCGCAGAATAGGGGAACATGGAAAAGAATAATTGAGCAGGATAAGACGCTCATTTGAAGATCGTAGAGTTTTAGAAGAAAAAAAGGAAGATGAAGACTTAATTCTAAATATATTCATTTTGAAGATAAAAACATAGACCATACATTCCTATGGAAAAAATATCCTTCTCTGAATTGAGTACTATCCAGAAAGTTCTCCGAATTTGTGTTTTCTAATAGCGGTCCGTCTAATTAAAGAGAGGGAACGTTTAATCACCAAATAATAGGTGTAGTAGTATTAAGAGTATAGTATCATCTGCGACTGTTATACCAAATCGATGGACATAAGTGAAAATAATTTCTCGGAATGATTCTAGACATGTAGATCATCCGGGGAGAATAGTGTCAATACCGAGAGACGTGGATGAAAACGACCTGAGGAAGGAGACCGGGGCTGCGGACCGAGGAGACGAACCTGGTGCAGGTGCGTCTACCCCTCCCTGTAGCCGCAGCCGCGTCGCCGCAGAGAGCGCAACTACACGAGGGAAAATCTCCTCAGCTCCGCCCCGCCCCCGCCCCCGCCCCCGCCCCCGCCTGCGGAAGAAGACGTGCGCGCCGCCAGCGCTCTCCTGTTCGCAGGGCCGTGCGCCCTGCACGGCGCCACTCGCACTGTACAGACCGCTGCGTAGACTTCGCAAGAGATAATTGTCCCTTCGACGACCGTTAAAATGCGAGGGGATGCTCGGAATTTTTACAATCGCCCTCACTTACGAACGTGTGCACTAACCGTCGTCGTGCGCACGTACGAACTCTACAGATTACCCCTTACATTGCCCTCGCACCATGGCTCATCCGGTGGAGCTCACCTGGTTTATATTCGATTTAACCCCCTTTGACAAACCCACAACGCCCGTTCGGCGTAGCCCGTTCGGTGTAGCTAACCCGCTCTCGCAACATTGTTAGTCAGAATCGTACGCACCACACATCGCAAAACCGCATAATACCACGCTACAAAATACTACCTAAATGGATCATAATCCATATTCCACTCTTTCTTATTCCATGTTTCGTCTTGTATCGTTTGGTATCTTGTCGTTTCGTACCATGCCGTTTCGTACCCTTTCGTACTATTCACACCACAGGGTATCACACACGCGGTTCGTTAAAGTAGCATTCTGTATTGTACCCTTCTTTCCATGCCAAAATGTACCCTGCCGTAGCATACTGCGCATTGAAATAACACCGTTTCATGACCATGCACTGTTTCTCATACCTAACCATATATTTTATATCACTCATTACCTCTTCTATTGTATGACACTTAATCATTTCATAAAATATTTCATACCACTCGTGACTTTGTTACTCGAAATTTCACATTAATTTTGAAATTTTGGAATCAGCCACATCGTGCCATTCCATCTGCAATCCACCTCGACTGTTACTTCATTTGTTATCCGTCGTAACCCATTAGCCATTCCGCGCAACACCATCTCGGTTCTTTTCTCCCTGTTCTGCTGAGTTACGTCTCTAACGTCACCTCCCACTTCTGAGTGTCTCCTTCCCTGTGAGCTCTGCTGGGTCCTCCACGATGACTGTCCCCTGTCCCGCTTCGTACAGACTCAGACTGTCGCGCTCCTCTCGAAGAAAACTTATTTTTTACTTCAATTAGCGTTTATTTACACGCGAGATTTAAGGAGAAACGGTGTCAAGTGAAAAATACGTCATTAATATAGTAATTACGACTTGTGAGCTTATAAAGCAAAAGAGAAGTCAGCGTTCCTTGGATAATGTAATCAGCTATATTCCTGACAAAGTTTACTCCGTGTAAACAGTTTTCGAGAATCGCTCCACGCCGAAACATAATCTGTCGCCTCTTGAGCATATCGATCGATGTAATTTCTAACTGCACGCCTTTAGTCCCTCTAGGACAATGCCGAAGAACGTCATCAGTAGCTGTTAGCTTGTGATCGTTCGCATTGTGCCTCCACTCTCCTTCAGGTTCTTGCTCCTTAATTGTTCGTCATCCTAATTTTATTCCCGAAAAGTCGCGCCCCTGACCGCTATGCTTTTGTGTTTCGCCCCGCTCGCCCGACCCAGTTCGCTCCGCCGCCCGCCCCCGGCGAGGACGCCCTCGGCGAAAGCAAGCAAGAAAATCTCGTTGCGAAGAAGTAATATTAACTGGAGGGCGTAATCAGAAGTTCCGGTTCCTGCTTCGCTCGCCGCGCCACTGCGTCCGAAGGCTCCGAGCTCCCTGCAGCGTTCCGTGCTTCTGAACCCATTACGAAATTGTTCTCTCCGAGTGCGTCAATGCGAAATGATTGAAAATGCGACTGGGGGGGGGGTCCCTCCGTGCTTTTGCCTGCCGTCGGGGCGGTCGTCGAGACCTCTCGGCAGCGCGCAGGCGAAGAATGGAGGTGTAAATACCTGCTGTTGGAATTTCACGGTCGGTTCGGGCAGCGGACTAGCTCCAGACCTCGACTTCACGGCTTTTTCTCGGTACCTTTAAGACGATTGTTGGGTTAAAACGAACATGAAGCTGTTTTTTTTCATTTTTCAGCAACGAGATTTACTGTTTTTAAAAATGACTGTTGCGCAATTTTCTTACTTGGAGATTGTAAAGAGTTCATTAATTAGTTACTTTTTCTTGTTCGTTGAAAATGAAATAATTGTTCTATTCATTAGGAAAGCTCTTACCAGAATAATACTACTTACGAGTATTTAACTGTAATAATTGACGAAGTACTTCAACTGTCACGGAATTAAGAAACACAAGAAAAACATGAGTTCTTTTAAAATTGTCAATTGGGTTTTCCACTGGGTACAGTCGTAATATTTTCCATTGTTTTTCGGTAAACGAACAATTTCATTCACGAGCACATGCGGAATCTTCTAGAAACTTGCGTCCTTCTCTCTGTGAAATCATCACTATTTCTATTATTATAATATGTATCAATAAACATAACCGAAAATAACATGGAAAAAAGTTCTTTACAAAATTATTATTATTATTATTATTATTATTATTATTATTATTATTATTATTATTATTATTATTATTATTATTATTACTATTATTATATTTATTATATTAAGAGTGTCTTCTTAATATCAGATTATTCGTAATATCAGTGTATTTCCTTGTTATTTCTCTTCGACCATTTCTTTTGATTACATGTTAATATAATATACTTTTATTTTACCTACCCAAATCGCTGTCAAGAAACCGTTACTTTTGATTTCCTAGGTGGATTGTACTTCTTTCAATTCTTCACGTCACGTCATATTTAGTTCGTGTTTGCGTATATGGCTGATTTTGCTTTTTGACGCTGATTTATTTGTTATCGCTGTGGAAAGTACTAAACAGTGTTGCTTGCACCCAAAATCAACCGGATGACAGAGTCGCTTTAAGCCGATTGATTTCTCGCCCACCGGACGCAAACCCCCTTATGCCCATCCCACTGCCCTCTCTCCACCCTCCTCTCCGAAATGCCGCCCGCCGCTCGCTATCTAGTCCCCCGACCAATCTGCCCGCATTCATAGCTGACCGCCTGCCATTTTCCCCTTCTGCGAGTGTCATCCTTCTCCCCGGCAGTCTGTCACCCTTCCTGCTCCTACGCTCTCCCTGTCCTCGGTGTCCTCCTCCGACCTTCCTGCTTATCTGACCCCGCCCACTCTCGTGCCCCGCCCACTCTCGTGCCCCGCCCACTCTCGTGCCCCGCCCACTCTCGTGCCCCGCCCACTCTCGTGCCCCGCCCACTCTCGTGCCCCGCCCACTCTCGTGCCCGCCCACTCTCGTGCCCCGCCCACTCTGGTGCCCCGCCCACTCTGGTGCCCCGCCCACTCTGGTGCCCCGCCCACTCTGGTGCCCCGCCCACTCTGGTGCCCCGCCCACTCTGGTGCCCCGCCCACTCTGGTGCCCCGCCCACTCTGGTGCCCCGCCCACTCTGGTGCCCCGCCCACTCTGGTGCCCCGCCCACTCTGGTGCCCCGCCCACTCTGGTGCCCCGCCCACTCTGGTGCCCCGCCCACTCTGGTGCCCCGCCCACTCTGGTGCCCCGCCCACTCTCGTGCCCCGCCCACTCTCGTTCTCCTCCCGCTCTCGTGCCCCTCCCGCTCTCGTGCCCCGCCCGCTCTCGTGCCCCGCCCGCTCTCGTACCCCGCCCACTGTGGTGCCCCGCCCACTCTTGTGCCCCTCCCGCTCTCGTGCCCCGCGCACTCTTGTGGCAGCCTCCCGCCTATCACCCGCTTACCTGCTAGCTCACTTCTTCCTCGTCGCACATAAAGTACGAACGCAGAAGTGTTTTAATTCCTTTCTTTATCCATCATTGTAGTCACTTAATTGTTTCTCAGACTTGAGTCGTTTGTGTGCCATCACTATCCCCCTCACCACTATTGTCAACGCCACTATCACCGTCGACCCTCTCACTATCGTCAGTATCACCAATATTGAAATTTGCAATATTATTTTACTTTTGATGTTTTGTAAAAACGCTGATATTAAAGCAACATGTAAAAGAAGATTTTTTAATGCAATTTCTATGTTTGAAATACATTATGTAGAACGCAAAATAACTCGACGAAATTTAACTAAAATAAAAAAATCTCATTCTCCTTTCATTAAATTATTCTCTTTTGCTATGTTTATTACTCCTTGGATCCATGTTCTGTTTGGTTTTGGATGTGTTGTCCCTTTAGTGAACTACTCCACGTCCATTTTCTATGTGTAAAGGATTTATACAAGTTAGTGTACTTGGCCAATATGCGAATTACGGCTCTTATAGATCTCTTCATTTAGCTTTCATTTTAACATAGCCAGCACTCTACCTGACCGTTCAGTTTCCGGACATCATAACTTTCGTCTTTTGTATTCTATTACGCTCCTGATGCATTTCGTTCCGTCCCATTATAGCCCTCTTCTTCCTGAGCGGCCGCGCACACACATTCAAGCGCCCTGTAGTGCGCTCCCTCGCCCGTCGTGCCCGTTCACCCTTCAAGCTCTCTTGTGGCTTCATCCTTCTCACCTCCAGCGCACTCTGCACCGCACAACGTGACCACACGTCCGGCCACGCCCCCCAGCCTCACCCCCTTACCCTCCCACGCGACCGCAACCTCCCTACCATCGCCGCCTCCGCCACGCCCACCCCCGCAGACCAACCGCGCCCGCCACCTCCCCTCGCCCTCCCCCTCCAGCACTAGGCTCCCCGCGCCCCTCCTCCTCCTCCACCACCACCCTCGCCGCATGCATTGCCCCCGCCCCCGCCCCCGCCCCCGCCGCCGTCACTTTGATAGAGAACAGAGGCGTTAATTAGCAAGCCGGAGAGGCCGTATTACGTTATCAACGTACTTGTTTACGTCGTCCTAAATCAGAGGCCGTCAAAGGCCCGGCGCAATAATCATATTACCGGTCTTGGGGACGCGTAACAACGGCTGTCCGCCGTTCGTTGCGTCCTTTCCCGTTCCGCCCGCGCCCCCGCCCCCGCCCGGGGCGATTCGCGTCCCGCCCGCCCGCCCATCCGTCCGGAGCGCGGCCGCTTTGTTGCCCTGGAATCAATCGCGGGCGCGATGGAGGACGTGGCGTGGAAAGCCGCTCGTAGATGCTGCTGCGGAGTGTTGTGTGGGCGGCGCGGATCGGGGGATTTGAATTGCGGTGATTAGTCATCGGTGGCGAGAGAAGAAATGTTCGCAGGGAAAGGTCTTTCGAGCGGGTCTTGAGGGTGCCGTTGCGGTGCAGCTGCCAGATGTTGGGAAATAGGAGCATGTACGGCTGCAATAGTGTGCTCACGACCTTTCCTGTTCGCGCGACGGAAGAAAATTGGAAATTTGATTCTTCCTCCCTGCGCCATATGGCAAATCATGATGTGTGTGTGTGTGTTAGAGTCGTGTCTTTCAATTCGCATGTCTCAGTTGTGTCAATAGTCTGAATTGCATGGCTCAATTTTCGCAATGTTCTGATTTAATGAAAGCGTTATTTTATGTTGATACTATGTTTATGACCTGGAAAGCTCTACACACCTCTACAACGTCGTGTGAAGGATCCAAAGTATTCATATTTTCATATACATGTTATCTGCTTAGGGAAATCTGACAGGAACTACATATTCATTTTCACGATAAGTATAGTTTCTCTTCAGTGTAGTATGAAGCGTAGGGGTGAAATGATGAACACATATATAACCATGCCCGAGGCCGGACTCGAACCCGTGATCCTTCGGACCGAGATCTCTACGGCGCTACTGCCTTATCGATCTCGGCCTTCCGGCAATCGTCGCTTATCACGTGTGATGCGAGGAACTTGTGTAAGGTATACTATCCGACAAACTCAGATGCATTGCAAATTGCATATCCACAGGCGTTGAAGATATCTTGCATAACGCCTGCTGGATTGCAATTTACATTAACCTTGCGGCACCAAGACAAAAGCTAATGAAAGTTAGAGTACCCACAGTGATCTCTTAGACGTGACATTTCAATTTTAGCCTCCTTTTATGAAGTTACTTTTCAGTGTTTCACACTTGCACATTAAACACGTTTAAGGATATCGAAATTTCAAAACTTTATGAAATTACACAGTTTAACATAATAATATGTTAGAAAATGAATAAGTTGTAAATTGTACGCTCCACTCCGGTCAGCGAACAGTCTGTTGACCCCATAAAGCACATCGTCGCGAACAGGAAGCTAAGACATCTCGAAAAAAAACTGATGTTGTTTTGAGAACAGCGTTCTTAAATTGTTATTAATGTCATTAGGCTATAGACACCAACCAAGTTTGTTACTTGTTTTATCTGCAGTCCGTTGTTAAATATATTTCGTAATACCATATTTTTATAGGAAAAATAATATAAATAAAATATTTTTTATTTTAATACGTAGGAGCGCACCACTATCTTTCATTTCAAATCGAATCATCATTCTTTGCTGGCGTTTGCCAAAGAAAGGTCTCAGACGTCCTCTCCCATGTAGTTGTGGACAAAATTCTCATTGTCGAAAATATGTTTACTAGTTAACAAAAATATTGACCTATAAATATTAATATTCAACAATATTCAATTTCAGGTTTGATTTACAATACTTTATATAGTAAGTGATATATGAATTCATTTTACAGATTCAAAAAACAGTGATAGTTAAAAACTGTGGCGATCTGCTCTCGTTGAAAGACCTTGGAGATTTGAAAGAACTTGGAGATTTGGAGTCCTTGTCAGTAGTAGAAAAATATACTCAACAATCGGTATCGAGAAAAATTAAAATTTCCAAACAGATATTTAGCAGTTCGCACCGACGTGGTTGCATCATCATCAACGTCGACAAATAGACATTAGACGACGTAGAAATTAGCAATAATAATAATAATAGTAATTTTTCATTAAGTATTCTGCTTTACTACAATGACAAATTATAAATTAAAAAATAAGAATACTTTAATTGCACTGTTGAACATCACTTTTGAACGTGATATTTTGTTTGAGTATGCTCTTTATGTTGTATTTCACTTGTTTTCGAAGTATAATTAAGAGTTCGCAGATCACGTGGTTACTTAACGGCCGGCGGCTGATAATTCATTAACAGCCGGCGGCCAATAAGATTGCATTTTCTTTCCTCTGTTGGGTTGCGTCTCGTAGGTAAATTTACTGCGTCATCAGCGGAAGCACATCTCGTTCGGCTGAGAGACGACCGCTCGTGCTACTGATGCGAATTCCTTGAGATGAAGAATTTCAGCCACTGGACTGCACTGCTACATTAACAGTACTGTGCTTCTCTTTTGGATGAGCACACCCTTCGAAAAGAATAACGCCATCCCATTACGATGCAGCAATTGAACGGCATCTTCTAATTTAACTTGAAAATGGGAGACAGTCTTTCTCCGTTCTTTCTGTCGGGTAGACCTCTTTGCCTGTGACGGCGCTCATTTTTTCTTTAATAAAGCGAACACACCGGACAAGCTCCATGATTAAGTTTTAATTACTTTATGCGTGGAGTCATTGAGTTTTTTGTTCTTGTAGATGCATCAAGGGCAGAGAGATTGCGAGTATCTTGTATGTTACGTGTTTGGAAATTTTAATTTGTGATATCTTTGAATATTTTGAAATCCATTAATAATTGTTCTCTCTAATAATAATTGTTCAGCTTTGTTGATAAATTCTGCCGTTCATAGGTTCAAAATTATAATTTATGTTTCTCGAATGAATAAGAGAATAAAAAGAAATCGCATTTTGACTGAACTAAAGCCAGAAAATGTTTGTTATATTATTTGACATACTCAAAATGTATCTTTTTTAATGCTTAATATGTAACTCGGTGTCATAATTTTTTCGCTTAATTGACAGATTAATACCTGAAAACGTAAATAATATAAGTATGAAATATGGATAAAATTGTGTACTTACTATAGAAACCAATTTTATGCTCTAACTACCGCAGTTAATAAATTAATGTTGTTGCAAATTAAAGAATTACAACAGCATGTCACAAGGTCACCAATACAGACGGTGCACAATTTCCTACGTGATAAAAGTAATAACATGCAATTGATTACAAAGGCAAAGTTTTCTCAATGAGTATGGAAGACGCAAAGTTATACTGCCATCTTTTGAGTCACGTAAATTTCAGTCTGAATTTCTGAACACGTAAGAATGTGCGCTGCGGTGCAGTTGCGGCGAGGCGTGGAGCGCCGAAGGAAGGACAGCTGCGCGAAGGGCAACGGCCCCGGAGCAGAATCTGGCGCGCGGGAGCGGCGTGTTGACGCGGGCGACGGGGACGGATGCCGCCCCGCCCCGCCCCGCCCCGCCACTCCCGTCCTCGTCCTTGCAGGCGCGCGCCTTGTGTATCCGGCGGCGGCGGCGGCGGCGCCGCGCGCCCGCACTTAGCCAGATGGACTATTAGTTGCCTGTCGAGGCAGCCGCCGCAGCTACTGGAGCTGCAACCGCGCCGCCGCCATCCCCTCCGCCTTCACGGCCGTCTTCGTTGCCTGCGCTGCATCTGCTGTCGTCACTTACACCGTTCTCTTTAATAATCGGTTACCGCTGCGATTGCTTGCCCCCACCGCCGCCACCGCCGTCGTCACCGCCGTCGTCACCGCCGTCGTCACCGCCGTCGTCACCGCCGTCGTCACCGCCGTCGTCACCGCCGTCGTCACCGCCGTCGTCACCGCCGTCGTCACCGCCGTCGTCACCGCCGTCGTCACCGCCGTCGTCACCGCCGTCGTCACCGCCGTCGTCACCGCCGTCGTCACCGCCGTCGTCACCGCCGTCGTCACCGCCTTGCTCGTCTTTGTTTAAATTGGTGTTGCCAATGCAATCACAGAGCTACCGCTAACCCCACCTCTGACGCTATTAGCGCATCAGCAGTTGTGACTGACAAAAACAAGTACTGAAACTTTCTTCCTACGTTTAATATTGTTTCCGACATTCTACAATATTCTCGGTCACCCTGTGTACCTCAGAAGTATTCTTAACCAAATTACATCAGTTTCGTTACCTTTTGCTACTTCCTTGAATCCTTCGTCACTTTTATCTGATAAATTCATATTTCGTTTTCTCTCACTTCCGACACATCTCCATTTCCGTCAACATCCGTTTTACTTCAGTGTCCTTTATTTTCCTCCGCGTTAACACTTTCTTACATTCTGCAGAGTTTAGCCAACCTTGCCCTAGAGCTGTGGGAAATCTGAATTTTTTGCATTGAGTCGTCCGTAATTAACAACCTGAGAAATACCTTGGTGTTTCTTACACGAACGCTTTTAGCCTTCGCCGCTTGTTGAGAAGTCGTCCTCTAGTGCCTCTTTATTTTTTGTTGGTGTTTCAAAACAAAACAAAAATTGTTTACAATGTTTTACTTCTCTGCTACGCCGTGACCTGGTTTTGGATTCATTTTTGTTTGCTATTTTTTCACCGCATCTATGACCCCACTTTGTAGCTTCCATTTGGTATGGAAATGTTGAGAATAAAATAAGAAAGAGAAACGGTGCTGAATAAAATGTCTGAGGGAGATGCCACAAAATTTTACAGTAGTTGAAAAATGATATACGACGAAAATAAGAAAAATCTGAGGATAACATATTAAAAATATTTTTAACGCTTGTAAAAATCTTCTAAATCTCTCAATAATTAACTTGTAAAATCACTTTTGTGGTCTTCCTTTAGTTCAAAAATAGAATTTTCTCTGTATCTGTCACAAGGCGGAGATTAATTGTACCCTTTTTTCATATTCTATCAAGCGATGCACATTATTTTTTAATTAATTCTTATGGAGAATCAGGTGATGGAAATATTAATTCACAATTTATTGTTCCTAGAAGATTTTATCATGTGGGATTCGCACGAAGAAGCAACGAAGGGCCTCGTGACGACTGACTGTTAGCTCTTTCGACGAGAGTTTTATTATCTCGTAAATAAGGCTTATCTTACTGATCGGATTGGGCTTTTAGAATCATTGCGACACTGTACAGATATTTTACTGCTCTGCTCTGACTTTAGTCACCCAAATCTTACTCCCTTTGTCTTATTTTATACCGTTTGAAGTATTTAAAGTTAGTAAAAGGCGAATAATACACTTGAATTAACAATCTGGAGGTACATTTGAAGGAGTGAAAACCACAGCGGTATAAGTGATATTTTATAAATTCAGATAAATATGGTTATTTAAATTATATAGTAATATTATAATATTACTGCAGTTGTGGTGCTTTGTTTCATCGTTAAGGCCACGGCATTCCAATTGTTCATTAAAGCTACGAAAATACATTGCCACTGAAATATAACCTAAAATAAAATGTGATTTAAACCGATGTTTTCCACCCATTAATTTGTGTGTCGAAGAACTAAAACATACATGTAGATTTAAGAAAATATATTTTGAAATGAACACTGCCTTAATTGGAATTTCAGAGTATTATTCCTGAGTCCGTAATTTAATTATTGAATCAAATTAACGGAGAATGTCAGTAAAGTTCACAATGACCGTTCTATGGATGTAATATCTTCTCTGGTTATAGCCTAAACATGCACAGACAATGGAACCATGGTCACACTTTACTCTCGCGATTACTAATAGACACACACACACATATATAAGTAGAGTCAATTTAAAAACTTTCAGATTCAATAAAAATGTAGATTAATATGTTATAAAACGTTATATGTAAAATAAAATTCACCTATTGGTTAGCCTTTTCTTTTTAATGTGGTAATGGTACTGCGATTAAAGATTGATATGAATATAGTATCTCTATCATATCATTGATTATTCATACACGTTTTTGATAACAGAATTGAGACATAATGAAAATATTTCCCAGAAATGTTTGCGTATACCCTTCGATATGTAAATTGAATAAATGTTCGGGAACGAATATTTAATAATTTTCACTAATCTCTTTGGAAGCAGGGAAAACGTGACGATTTTCCGCCGGTTCCAAGCGGAGTGGGATCAAACCCGAGGGAAAGGTATTTGCGCCGATCCCTACAGAAAGACAAAAGAGTATCTAGCCGGCATTAACGACCGCGGGAGCTCGCATTTTCGTCCTCGCCGTCCTCACCGTCCTCGCCGACCGCACCGACCGTCACGTGTTTATCGACATTTCGCGCAGCGTCCGCCGCGCCGCGCCACCGTCGGACAGCGCGTCCCCGATAACGAGGTGGGCCGGTAATTAACATATTGCGTTGCTGCGCAGGTAGCGTCATGAGCTCGCAACTTATTTCAATTAGCCTTTCGGAGGAATAATTCATAGGGCGCCGTATACTCTATAATAAACCCGAGCGGCGGCACGGGGCGGCGCTGCGTTGAGGCGGCTTCATAAACGAAAGCGCGTTTCCCGCCGGAAAATGAGATAATCTCATTAGCATTTATTAAGAGTCGAGGGGGCGGAAAATAATTTTTGCCTCCGGGATGTTTAGCCGGAAAGAGTAGGAACAGTGTTAATTTTGCCCCGGCGCCCTGCGTCTGTGAAATTGGTGGTAGCGGTGATGCTGATTGTGTATAGAGTAGGTTTCGTCGTCCCTTACTTCTGGTCGAATATTTGGTTGGTTGTACTTTTCACTGTTCATTCAAAGCCTTAAATACGTGCACGTTATAAAGATGTTAAAATATAATGGGAACCATTTCGGCCGTCAAAATTATGGTAGAAGAATTGAGTGGATAATATGCGGGAAGAAAAATTAAAAAAGTAATGCACAAAAGATGGAGATGGAAAGGAGCAAGCGAAATGAGAAAAGAGAAGATGGGGCATCTACAGTAATGAGAAGACAGAGTATGAGACGAACGATGCAAAATAAATTTGAGAAGGGATTATTCATGGGTGTAATGAGAAGGTGATGATTCGAAAGAGACAAGGAAAGGCAGACGTGAAAGGTAACGCTGCAGGAAAAAGCAATTAATAAATGAAGACGAAAGAAATGTGTGTAGTGATAATTTACTGCAGTGCAACCGAATAATCTCTGTGGAGGTGGAACTGCCAAGAATACGACCGTTGTGAAGATGTGCGCTGGTAGGGTAGGAATGGCGGAGGTGTCACAAAAGAGAATGCTAGGTGGTATATTTTAATTACATGGTAGGAACGTGGAGAACGTTAAATATCTTACGTTTTGTGGAAAAAATCAGTTGCTATTGTCAAAGAATCTTCAGAAAGGTACCTCGGGCCATCCAATCCTTTTGTTAGAGTAAAAAAATGTGCGAACGAAACATGACGAATGAGGCTAAAAAAGCATCGAGGGGTGGCAATGGAAGCAGGCCATACGTGTGAGGGTGTCGCGCGCAAGTGTGAGTGCGTGGGAGAGGGGTGCGTTCGTGTGTGTCGGCGTGTGTGGGGCTGGGTCCGCGCACAGGGCGACGCGGGTGGGCGCGGGTGGGCGCGGGTGGGCGCGGGTGGGCGGCGCGTTCGTCACCGCGCCCTTGCCGTCGAGTGGGAGCGAGAGAAAAGAAATGCTCCTGGCAACGCGGATAAGCAGCAAATTAATATCCGCGGCGGGCGGCGGGCGGCGGGCGGCGGGCGGCGGGCGGCGGGCGGCGGGCGGCGAGCGGCGGGCGGGCAGGGCGGGGAGCCGACGCGCTTGCAAATAGGGCGCGGGCTGCGAGCGGGGGAGGTCGCACTGTGGTTGGACGGCAGAAAATGGGGACAATTTTTTTTTTTAATTTAAAAACTTTTTTGTTAAGATACTTGGCTGTTCGGCGTGAGCCGCGGCTCAGTCGATCGAGCTGACGTTTCGGCCTTCTTCAGAACTATACTGCTGTGTGGAGTATGCAGTAAAACTCTGAAGGAGGCCACAACACGATGGCCGAAAAGTCAGCTCGATCGACTAAGACGCGGCTCACCTTGGACTACGAATATAACATTTTTTAAGCTGATTATACGAGTGACTCGTAGTGACCTCAACTACTGAGGTCATTAGAGACTACTTTAAATACAACTTTACAATATTAATATGGTAAATTTACAATATATTACAGTATATATATAGATATGTGGAGACAGACATTATTTGTATTTTTTGTTATAATATTTGTTTCCATTATCCCTACTAGTATAACTTTTACAATTAGATTTTTTGATAATATTGCTGTCTTTACAGAATTTAATATTTTATTTTAGTATTAGTTGAATTATAGCATCAAGTCAGGGTTTCGCTAAACTTCTAGGTATGTGTGTCTGCTGTATTGAAACATTGCACATTGAGTTAAAATATTTGTTATAATATTTGTATGTTGAAAGTTAAGAAGGGTATCACAGTGCTGACAGGTGGGTGGGAGATTTCCAGTTAACATGTCTTAATGACTACTTGCAATGACTAGTTCTTAGAATTACTAAGTTACTGTTTATGTTATAAAATTTGTTTTTCCCCAATTTCCGTCATTACGTTTTAACTTTAAATATTACTAAACATATTTATTTGTTGTAAATAATTTCATTACGATAAAATTGCCACAATCCAAGTAACATCGGCATTTCTTGATGTACATACGCATTTTATAAAATTAAAAATGGAGCGAGTTATATTACAAAAAGACTAGAAAAAATATTTGTTTCATTTTTTACTTGTACCCTCTAAGCAACTTCTAATGAACTTTAAGTGTAGAGGTATTAAGAATGCGAAAAAGAATCGCACGCAATGTTACCTGCTGTTTAAGATAGTGTTCAACCATCGACCTGAAATTGATCGGAGGCAATGACAAAACGCTTCATCAGAGCAACTGGTCTTCACAATTCTCAATCAAACCAATTGAAATGTCGATATTTAGATTGCGTCAAAAATGCGCCAGCGTTCAGTCTGTTACCTAGGACCTTCCTTCCTATGGAGCTAGAGATGCAAATTTCATTTGATCATAATATCACGAGCACCTTGGTAACTCACAAGTTGCAACGTCTCTCATGAATTATCAAGAATTTCCAATGCAAAAATGGTATTTAATGGCTATTTTTTAATTAAATAAAAAGTCTAATAAAAGTATTAAAAAAAGAATATCATTAGATAAGATCGACATTAAAAAATACTAAGTAATGATGAAATGTCTTAGTATCACGGCCTCCTGAAATGATTTCATATAAGAGATGGACTTCATACCATGAAAATGAATTTAGAATATTTGTTTAAATTCTATAACTAGTGATCTGTAGCAGCAAAAATGCTGTTGAACAATGTCACACAAAATGGTTTTCCAAAAAGTAGCACATGTACTATTCAAGAACAACTAGTAAAATGCTCTCAAGATCATCTAATAAGCTAAATATTTTAACAAAAAACAATCTTCACGAATACTGCAATGCCATAATATAGAACAGTCCATTGAATGAGTTAAGATCAAAATAAGCATTACTGATGTCTCTGCGGTGTCTCTGAGAGGGTGGTCATTGGATCCAAATCCCAACTGTGACGGATTTTCGAAATTCAATCGCTGTTTGTAGGAAAATTATAGGGGACGGCTGTTATAATTCGTAGTTTTCCATGGTTTCCCAGTTCTATTCCATGTCTCCAGAGCAGCAACAAACGGGGCACGGTCGGTGCGCGATCTTCCCTCACACACACGCATTCATGTATATACACTGCTCTACCACACATGCCGGGAGCTCAGAAGTTCGTCGTGGCTGGGGCGGATATATATAAAGGGGGACATTCCCAGCAAGATGTGTAGGTCGGCGCCGGATGTTAGCAACCCGCGTGGGGGGAACATCGCCATCTTCAGGCATAAAACATTAATTACTCTAACGGGAATTATGACCGTAGCAGTTCACGTGTCCGAAAATATCAAACAATCAAGAACAGTTCTTTTCATATAACAAGAATATCCGAAATGTTGCTGATGCCATAAAGGGGCGAGGGCAGGGGCGAGGGCAGGGGCGAGGGCAGGGGCGAGGGCAGGGGCGAGGGCAGGGGCGAGGGCAGGGGCGAGGGCAGGGGCGAGGGCAGGGGCGAGGGCAGGGGCGAGGGCAGGGGCGAGGGCAGGGGCGAGGGCAGGGGCGAGGGCAGGGGCGAGGGCAGGGGCGAGGGCAGGGGCGAGAGCCGGTGTTGGCGGGAGCGACGTAACGAGCTGTCGCCTCGTGCGAAGAAATATAACTTTTTAATCTCGGGAGTTAATTTCGCTTTCATGTAGTGCCCCGCGACGCCTCCAGGCGGGCCCGGTCGCGTTGCGCATCCGCCCTGCGATGCTCTGCTGTCGCTTCGGCCGCTGCTCGACTGTCTCCCCGCCAGCTCCGCGCGGATCCTCTCCTGGAGAGCGAGCACGAATACATATGCCCCTTGTCGGGTTCGGAACGTCATTAAACTATTGTACAGTCTGTGAAGAATAGGACAAAAGAAAAGGATAGAAGGAAAATATGGGGTTTGTTGTGGGCCACGCATGATACATAGCGTATTCAACCTGACCAGTTCAGATGCTCAAAAACGCGATTTTGGTTTTCCAGGATTCATGGTTTACAAGGTTAAGTACATTCAAATGCATAATGTGAAATCTTTTGTTGATATGTACTTTGACTATTTAGAATGATGGATATTTATGAAATAATGATATTCTCCAACCAGTGTGCACCTGCATTTCCCAATTAGGATGCAGAGATATGAAATAATCGTAAACGTTGTCATTGCCAACAATAGTATTTAATATAAGAGCAGCTTTCGATGGCTTAGCCATCATCAGTTCTCTGCTGGATGGGAGCCACAAAACGACTACTACTCGTCTACTAGTAGCGCATCAACAATATGTTGCTTCACATGTACATTATACAGGAAGATATTTAAAACGAAAGGAAGTATAGTTGTTTTGCCTTAACGCTTACTTATAACACTTACTTATAGCCCACGAAACACGAATGTTTCAAGGAACACAGTTGGGAGATGCTACATTAGATAGCTTTTATTTTATGTGACCGAATACTCTTTGTAGCTACCTAGAACATGCAGCTAGTATGGTGACGTAAACCTTTTAGCCAAAGCTCCAAAGCGACTACAATGAGCAAAAAGAAGAAAATTGTTGTTGTTGATATCTACTGATTTAATTTTGTCGAATAGATGTCAGACATTAGAAATGCTGAATACTAGTTTATGCTGTATGCAAAATCCTTTCTGAATATTGAATTATTTCTATAAAAAAATAAAACATCCATATTATTAATGATTGTATTCATTATAAAAAAGTGAGTGTTTTTAAATAAATTGATATACGTTTCTTCAGTCTGCATCCCAACCTCCGTTGATTCTCCTCCCATTTGGAACGCGCTGTGCGTAGGGTGCGCATTTTACACTTGCGTTGTTTCGGCGGAAGGGAGGAGGAAAAAGAGGGCGGAGCTGTTTGTTTGCGGCTGTCGCTCATTGTAATCCCATTAGGAAGTCGATCGCAGCCGTCGGAGCCTTGCGCTCTCGTGGAGGGGAGGGGGGGAGGGGAGGGGAGGGGACGGGAGGGGCCTGAGCCAGAGGTCGGCAAACTTCGACCCGAGAGCCGAATCCGGTCCGCCGCCGTCCGAAATTACTTTGACCGTTGTTCCGCAGAGGAATTCATCCCGGTGGCTAAAATGCTGCTTTTTCTGGAGAAGGAGGGAACGAGGTCCAAACCTATGTAGTTCCAATGTAAAATTATTGAAGACAGAGCCAATTGTACTTTCTTTTAAGATTAAAAAGACACGGAAATATGTATGCATATTGAAATTGTTTTTTAGTAAATTAGAATCCAATTTACAGTATATTGGACTCTCGAATAATTTTTAAGAGATTTACAATTCCCTACAAAACATAGAATGCTATTTTGTAAAAGTGTTACTTATTTATAAATTGTGTTGCCTCTGCACCAAAACTGTGTTTTTCTTTTTCGTATAAGCTAACTTGAACTGTACCCGAGCACCAGCATTTGCTCATTTGGTTGCATCTGCTGAATTTCTTAACTTAAGTGAAGCTGGATAAAATTTATTATTATTGTTACTGATATTCTATAAATTGAGATGATTGTATAAATGTTTTACGCGTTTTACTTCAAGTACCATGCTTGAATTAAGTCAATGTTATTATCTTGTGAAGTGTGTCATATTCGCGACAAGAAAATCAGTCTAATTATTAGTTGCTTTAGAATAATTGTGATACTACCCCATAGACTCAGTGTGAAATTATAATGTAAAGCCTTCTCGTTCATCTGAAATTTTTTGTTCCAGTCTACTCGATCTTTGAAAGCGATCTCATTGTTTAATCAGAGTCTTTGCCAATCCTCCTCTTTGCTAGGTATGGAAAAGATGATGTTTCATGCAGAATGATTGCGCGTCGTGTTTGGTATATTTGTTAAAGAAATAGAGGAGAATAATTGTAATTCTTTTTAGGTCGAAACGATAAAAATATATTTCGGAGATATTGTATTGACCTTTGCGATCAATAATATAAGTGGAAGATTCATTTATGTACTGAAAATTGATTATTATTAATAAAAAATCTTTGAAATGTCATTACTGGATGTCTTTCATATTTCATCTTCTTCTTTTAGCAAAATATTTACTTACAGCTTACTTAAGTGCATAACATTATTGTGTGCTCTTGAGGAATACAAATAATAATTTGCAACGGGAAGCTTTACATTGAATAATGCGAGGACAAAGACGAGGGGTATACCCAAAGCCTTGTGAAATTAAGAAAATAAAGGTATGGGTAAATTACTTCGGTATTTTAGACAGTTTAATGTACTTAACTTGGGTGTAATATAGGAAGTAAAAAGCACATTTCAGACCAAATATTATACCAGTAGCTTTTAAATTAAAATGAACTCGCACGAAAAGGTAAAGATAATAGGAAAACCATGCATGTAGTCTGAAGAGCAATGAAACGTAGGCCTTGTTGAACATTCGCAGAGTTCGTGTTGATTGCGAACAGAAAGAGCAGCAACGCATTCATAAAATGTTTTCTGCTTAAATACTCAAACTGTAATCCAGTGGGATGAAATTAGAAATTGCATACTCGTACCTGAATTATATCAGAGAAAAAATATTCATGAAACACACTGTTTACTAGATTAACATTTTAGGTTGAAAGAGGCAAAACAAATTTTCAGTTTTGAAGTGATAAGTAAAAATGTTAAAATTCATCTGTGAAAGAAATTTGAAAGGAAAATAACTATTATACATTTTCTGGCGACGCATGCATATATTTAACATAAACAAGTTATTATATGTTCATTAGGATTGGATTTTCAAGTTCACAAACATTTATTTTCATTATAACGCAAAATACATTAATACTTGTGTAAATGCAAATAGGAGAAGGTTCAAGATGAATGTTGAAGTAAAACAATACAAAGAGAGGAAAATAAGAAGTATTTTGAGAAGAAAATGTCAAGCTCTGAGATGATCTGGAATGTGTAATGTGTTTTGGGTCACATTTAGCCTTCCGGATTTGCCTTTACCTTCACCATCGTCGCCCTTTACTTTGGTCTCCTGCTTTGTTTCCGAGTCTGCCTCCACTACCGTCTCCACTTTCACATCCGCTTCCGTCTTCACCTTTACCGCTGTTTTCACCTGCATCTCTATTCATCACCCCCTTCCCCTACTCCCCCTTCCCAGCCCTCCTCCACCAACATTCCTCCTCCTCCTCCTCCACTCTCAATTCTACCTTTGGCACCTCTTCAACCTCGACTTCTAACCCATCCCCACCTCCCTCCGCCACCCCCAACGCATCCCGCCGCCGTTTTACTCCCAGCCCCGCCCCGCTACGCCCCGCCCCGCCCCGCCCCGCCCCGCCCCGCTCCGCCCCGCTCCGCCTGGCGCTGCCCCGAAGGGTTTATGATCCCCTTTTTCACGTCGGCGCCGAACGATTCCGAGATGCCGGTTACGACGTCTATATTTTGTCTGTATCCATGTGTCCCTTTTACGGCAACCACCGAGAGCGGCGCTGGCGCGCTCTTACAGCGGCGGCGGTCGAAAGGGGGGGGGATCTCGCGGCCCACCCCGCCACGCCCCTCCCCCTCCCCCTCCCCCCTCCTTCCTTCTTCCTTCTTCCTCCTTCCTCCTGCTCCTCTGGCGACGCTGTCAGCGCCGGCCACAGGCTCGCGCGCCCCGACCTCGAGGGCGACCCTGCGGCACGCCTGCTCCGCTTGGACTTCTTATACACACCGTTGCTGAACAAGCAGTAGTTCTTCCAATTCTCACTGCCAGTACAGGTACTATCTATCGAAAAATTGTGTTCACTTGAAATTGTATTAAAATACTTTAACATTTCATACAATGATTTATTCGCTTTGATTGTCTTCAGTGAAACCAAGATCAGTGCTATACTAAGAGTTATTAGAATCAAGGGGTTCTAATAGTCTATGACCCACAATTAACAACAATAACACTAGGGAACGCGATTTTACCTCCAGGAGGATAGTGTGCGCCACATACTCAATTTTATACGTGTATTAGGAATATCACAATGGAAACGTCATATCAAGTTACAGTATATATACACCCTAACTTTATACCGTATTTTTCTATTGATTCAAATACATTAAATTTCTCCCGTAAAATATGTAGAATCAATATGCAAAAAACTGTTTAAAAATAAAATATTTGTTCACTTCATCTATAGCACTTTCATGAAATATCAACAAATTAGGCTTTCGTAATTTTTACCTTCTGTATGCGATGATTGCCTTTTTTATTATCGTTCCTGGTAGTCGCGCTCAGTTACAAGTAGGTCTTGGGGATGTTTTGAAAACAAGTCACGTGCACCCTCATGTTTTCTGCTGCGCATCAGTCACCGAAATTACCTTACCTTATCGTAAATACTCTAGTGTCCAACTGTTGGGGTGGCAGCTTCTCAGTCAGTCAGTGTCATGCAGAACTGTACCGGCAGTGCGCGTGAAGTTGGTGTCTGGTTTGCTTTTGCCTCAAATACATTAATATAATACAGTTCTGTAGTTTTCATAGAGTGAAATTCGCCACATGATCTTTAGATTTGAATTGGTTCGATAAAATGCAAATCGTCGTTTCACATCGAAAGTGTGCGAACCATCCCAACAACGTCTGTAACGTTTGTAGAAGATTTACACCCAAACTTGAAAGAAAAAATTATGAAATTATAAAACTTGCGTATTCTTTATACTTTGGCTGTCGTGTTTGTGCTCAGGGCAAACCTTGGGATGCTCGCCAGTGTTGTGTCACCTGTACAACGAACCTTATCTTGTTGTTGTATGGAAAACTCAAATCATTGTCACACGCTCGACCAATGTTGTGGAAAATACAAACAATTTTAATGTTTACATATTATTGTATGAATATGCGTGTTCCCTTTTTCACTTGTTATTACCTCATCTAAAGCATGCCCCCTAAAATTTTGTAGTAATATAACCGGAGTGACAATGCGGAAATTAGTATAGGATTTTGTTTATTTCAAATACTAAATGTTTTCATATCTTTTGAACCTTGCGTGATAGAAACTTTCCATTATGATTTTCGAAATCAGCGTAATCTTTTCCTTTAAAATCACCTACTTTTCTCCTGCAGGTATGAAAAAGAATTTTTGTTTCGTAATGTAAGTGCTATTGAACGTTGCGCCGTCTGCCCGTCCGCAGCGCTGGCAGCGTGGCGCTCTCTGCGGCGATTATTTCGCGCGATGTTTATGCGACGAGGCGCCGTTTGTCTGCGACGATTTGCTGCGGCGGCGCGGCGCGCGGCTGCCGTTTCCTCGCCACGAGAGGTCCCTTCCCGCCCTCGCGCCTGCGCCGCCGCTCCTGCGCCGCCGCTGCCTCCACCCTGCCCTGTTGGAGCAGCGTCTCCACCCGATGATACTAGACACCGAAAAGTAGAGTGACGATAAAACGTCCGTCCGTCTGTGAACCACACGAGCAGCTGTTCCTCTCACAAATTGACATTCCATAATCGATCTGGCTGACGACGCGATCCCATGAATTTGAAACGCATCTTTTAATTTTGGGAGGTACTTTACATGGAACCACTGAGAAATAGTGTGAAGGACGTTTAAGCAAATGGTGCAGGTTTCATTTTCGTTAAAAACTAATTTTCCCAAATTGAAAAATTCACAGTTAGTTCAACGTCCTTATACAACTTCAATAATGAAGATATAGATTTTTACCTTAATGAGATATATATCACTGAAAGATCGCTTTTGAAGTAAGGTCATGTTCAATTCTTCGAAAATTTGAGTATTTTTGCGTGATTTTGCGTGAAAGTACGTCGAGAAAGTTTCTGCTTGTTGTTGACAGTAGGTTTCTTCGTCACCTCCTTTCCTTACGATGACCCCTCCCCACCTCCACCCCAGCGCTTTGCAAGCCCGCCCCACATCCTGCGTTCCCGTTTTGATCCCCCGTTAAGCCCCCATTCCGCCTTTGTGTTGTGGCCGCGTCCGCTTCTTGGCATCTCGACTCCGCGCTGGTCCCCGCGCTGGTCCCCGCGCTGGTCCCCGCGCTGGTCCCCGCGCTGGTCCCCACGCTGGTCCCCGCGCTGGTCCCCGCGCTGGTCCCCGCGCTGGTCCCCGCGCTGGTCCCCACGCTGGTCCCCGCGTTCGTCCCCGCGCTGGTCCCCGCGCTGGTCCCCGCGCTGGTCCCCGCGCGCGTCCCCGCGCTGGTCCCCGCGCGCGTCCTTGTTCCTGCCCTCGACCTAGTCCCCACACTCGTCTCGGTGTCTAACAACCGGCTTCATCGTCAGGGCCGACTTCAATCTGCGGACGCACCTCACCCCCCCCCTCGCCCCCCCTCCTGCCCAGCCCCGACCGCTGCCCGCGAGGTTGGTGAAATGTTTATCCCTTTCACCCATCGTCTCTCTTTTTCGCGTGCAGCTCTTTTTTTACGCTGGTTTCGTCCTCTCTTTTTTCTGACTCTAACCTTCCCTGGCTCTCTGACAGCGCACGGTCTTGTTCAAAGCAGCTGTGGGAAATGTTTTGCCGTCTGGTGAAAAGGCCAAGATGATGTTTCTTGATGTTGGATGGTAAATGCTCTGTGGAGTCTGAAAAATTAGTCTGGAAGATGGAGTAACGTGGAGAGTACTTTTGTGCCAAACAGTGATATTTAATTTAACTCTCAGACGTAATAAAAATAATGACTTGTTACCATTGAATACGATAGAACACTGGCGCTTGGCAAACGCAATTATTATTTATGATTGCTACTATTCTACCATTAATGAAAATATAATCAACCGATAAAGTAACATGATATTCATTTACTGTTCTCGTATGTAGTAATTATTATAAAACGAAAATCGAGATAACTATAATTGAGGTGAGAAACACTGTTAAAAGGTTACTTGGACTTAGAGATTTTACATTTTTAGCTCCAAGATAGGCAAGGCATGCATGGTGGAAATATCGTAGAAAACAAGTTGGAGGAACGTTCCGTTTACACTATTCATGGATAAAGTCCGTTTCCTCTCGTGCAGAACACGCGATCGTGGTGGTATTTCTACGAGAGAATGCTTCGTGTTCGTGCAGTTCGTTTCGTCCCTCGCCTCTGAGCCAAACAAAATGTGATGAATGTAGATGAATTTAAAGATACTCGGGGATAGAGTGGAAAGATGATTCTCCAACTGTGACTTTAATAATTTTGACTAATAATTTTGAGATTTGGAATCAATAGAATAAAAATCAACCCCTACCGCCTTGCCACTTTAATAATTAAATTTTGATACTTAAATGAACGCCTCCATCCTGCCGAGGCAGGGTCGATATGAATTAATGGGAGGGTTTTTATGATAAAATGAAGAATGAAAAATGACGACGGATCAATGGCGCAACGACAGGCCCTGTAAACAAGAGATTCTCAAGAAAACCCGAATCAAATCCCCTTTTCCCACCTCCAAATCATGAATGGAATATCAGGAATTCGCCACAAACAGGAGTTGAAGGCGAAGGGTTAATTGCTCTATCACTTCACCCAAATGAATGTGTGATTTAATGCTGCTTATTTACTCTTGTATTAGTGGGAAACTACTGTGAAGAAGAGGATCAGCATATTTGGTGTGATTTGTGAAGAGGAAGAGGAATGAAGAACTCTTGTATATTGATGACCGTCGATGGATCGGAAGATAGTCGAGGAAAGAAATCAAATTGTCAGTTTTGGGAGATGGAAGGAAAATATTGGGTGGGAAAACTGACTTTACATAACAACATAATGTGTCTCGTTCATTGGATATACAGCACATCAGCAGATATCAACTCTAATATTAATTGTTCATTGTCAGCTTTTTTACTTTCTGTACGAGTATACCCCTTCTCCCTTAAGGTGGGCTACAATTGTGTAAATATCTGTTAGCGAGATAGTCCTCTGCACAAAAACTCTCGAGGAGATTTTATACTAAAATGTAATAAATACAGGATGTCTCAAAATTGTCTTCGAACCTCTCAATTTCACTTTCCTAATTTTCTGTGTGTTACTGCTAAATGGAATGCGTTTTTCCGTTAGCAAAGAAAATGACAAGACCTTGGTGATAAAACTTTCGATATATACGACCAGCAGCTGCCAGTTATCTGATACAAAGGAGCAGCCTTCCTTGTCCAAAAGGAATGAATCTGAGGAAATGGCAAAAGTGGCGCCCTTAACGGTGTCTACGCGATGTAAGCAGTTTTATAATTCTGTCCATAATCATGATGTGAGTCTGATGTGTCTCGCGTTGTGCCTATTTTGTACATTTTCGAGCAGTAACAAAAAATTCAACCGTTAAAGCGGACAATACGTTCTATCGTAAGTCAGAATTTAATAAATATGACACTTCGTATTTCCAGAATAATGTTCCTACGATGAGATAAAAAAGACGGCGATTTCCAATTTTGTTTTCGGAAAAAGGCAAGATGAAAGATGCCCCATTCGCGGGCCATTTAGAGAATTAGGAATCTTCTTTATACAGTAGAACCCCGCTATCCCAAACTAATTAGGAGTGAGGTTTGTTCGAATTCGGAAATGTTCAGATTACCCAAAAAAATGTACCGTTCATATAATGATACATTATCAGACGATGCAACGTAACGTACGATGTGAGAAAATTGCAACGTACCGTACTATCACATCGTCACATCACATTTCATCGTTAAGCATATTCAGTTCCTTACGACAAAAGAAGATTACCGATTTTGCAAGTTTCTCTATATGAAAATTACTGCTACATAAACGTGTGATGTACATCGTAGTTACCAGTGAAATAAACCTTTCATTTCGAGAAATTGTGTTTCAATAATTAGATGTTCAGTTCTACAGTAATTATAATATCCTTTCTTTACCCTGTAAACAAGTATTTTATTTATTTTGTTTATTTTTTCTCCATCCTGAATTTTGTTAGAATTATCCGAAATTTCGGATTTGCGGAGTTGGGGCTAGCGAGGTTTTACTGTTATTTTTCTTGTAAAAATGTTGTTAATCGCTTAATTTTTTTGTCAAAATTCTCTTTTTCTACACACGAAGTCTACAGCGATAAATAAGGTACTAGGGGATATGAATTTTACTGAATATAAACAATGTTTACTGTCTTTTCGTTTAAAATACATTATTTTGTACAATATTTGAGATAAACGAAAAAAATCATACAAAATTCACGCGTACTTCCGATAGCGCGCTGGTGTCCCGATAGTGCCGGAACTGAAAAATGACAAGATGTTGCAACACAGCCCTAGAAAGCGTGGGCTGCTGTGGGTACTGGTTTGTCTGAGAGCTTCGATTTCATTGGTCGAGCGATGGCGCGATGACAGCCAGTGCTCTGTGCCTAGCAGAAGCCGGCTTACAGACGAGAAAATTTCGCTCGGGTATGTACCTGAGCCGAACAGCCCGTAAGGCTTTGCACTACACTCCGGAGCTCGGACCTCCCTCCCCGGCTAAGGCGGCATGTGTGTGTGTGTGTGTATGTGTGTGTGTGTGTGTGTGGCGGGGTGGCGTCGGTGGGTCTGTTCGTGTCGGCGTCCCGCAGTGCGGGGAGGGCCGCTGTGCTACTTTGGAGGGCGCGCTTAATAACGGCGGTTACTGCAGCGGCCGGTCGTCACCGCAGTCTCCGTATAACGCGCCGCCATCTGGGTCGGAGTTAGGCTTCGGAGAAGCCTCGCGGCGGCGCAGGGGCTGAGTGACGGTGGCGCTGGCGGAGGAGGCACGGGGAGACGGGGTGCGGGAAGAGGCTGCTAAGACTGGAAGGGGTGGGGACTGGAAGGGCAGGGGGAGGGGTTGAATCTAAGAGGCGAGATGGACAGAGCGAGGACACGGGGGGGGGGGACGCGGGAGGGTGGCTCGTGAGAGGGCGAGGTCGTGAGAGGGGGCGGGGACCTGGGAGGGCGGGGACGAGGTAGAGTAGGACGTGGGAGGGTGGGGACGAGGCAGGGCGAGGTTATCCTTTCTCCACACTCGTGACATATAAAATGGTATGTAGTTGCGGTTTCATGACATCCAAAAGGTGTCCATGCTTCCTATATTTTCATGACATTAATACCTTCGTATTGCATAAGTTTTTGATTCATTTTAACAAAAGATTCGATCTGGTGTGGTTGTAAACGGTGAACATGGGAGGCGGCGGTGACGGTCGCGAGGGGTGTGCGTCGTGTCGGCGGAGACGGTGTGGGCTGGTGGAGGCGGAGGTGGAGGTCGTGGCGGAGACCAATGCAATTATTTGGAGTACCCTGGCTTAAACGACGGCTCGGCGGCTGGGCCGGTGCGGCGCGCGGGTTTAAGGGCTGCGGGTGGCACTGTGCCGCCGCCAGCTGAGGCCAACGCCGCTCTCGCCCCGCCCGCCCCGCCCTTCGCCCCGCCCCGCCCCGCCCCGCCCCGCCCTGCCCCGCTCCGCACCCCGCCCCGAGCCGCGCCCCGCCCCGAGCCGCGCCCCGCGCCGCGCCCCGCGCCCCGCCCCGCGCCCCGCCCCGCCCCGCGCCCCGCCCCGCACCCCGCCCCGCCCTCCGCCCCGCACCCCGCCCCGCCCCGCGCCCCACCCCGCACCCCGCCCTGCCCCGCGCCCCGCCCTGCACCCCGCACCCCGCCCCGCACCCCGCCCCGCCCCGCGCCCCACCTCGCACCCCGCCCTACCCCGCGCCCCGCCCTGCACCCCGCACCCCGCCCCGCCCCGCCCCGCGGCCCGTCCCGCGCCCCGCTCCGCCCTGGCCTCTGTCAGCGCCGCACACTTTCCTTCGTCCAATTGCGGTTCTTTACTACCTTCACGATAATGCAGGTGGGCTGCTCAATGCCCGTCCGCATGGCCCGCAAAATCTCTTGCAATGTCTAAGTAAATTGCGCCAAACAGTAATGGGTTTATGGAAATTAAAGGCTTGATACTTGGATAGGGAAGATGAGGAACATCTGTTACGAGAATGTCGAGATTGTTTGTATTCGCTTCTCAAGGAGAACGTACGACTGTTTCACTTCAATGACAATTACTATTACTCCAGCCAGTCAGTTCTTCCTACAATAAGCATTACAGATTATTCAGATTTCAATTCAGGTTTTAATTATATTGGTAGATACACACGATGTTAAATAATAAGATAAATTTGGTAGTAGTCGGAAAATACAATGGAACAGATGTTAACTCATGCTCAGTAGTTGTCAACATTCATCTTTAAATTAGCATATTATTTAACAAAATTTCAAATTCAAACATTGATCAAAATTGAATTCTGCACGGAGACGTAAAGAAACATGTCAGACTTTTTGTATTACATATGTGAAGCTAACAAATATTCAAATATTTTCAAATATCAAATCAGAAATTATTAAAAATAAGTTTTATATATTTTATCGTATCGTGGTCTCCTGTCTATTTCACAAGTTTCGTATCGTGGTTGTAAATGTATTTATTGATATGCTTTTTAATTCAGTCTTTGTCTCATGATCATTAAACAAAGTCACTGCAAAACGTTTGTACTACGTTTGTTGGCTTTGAGCAATGAACATCCTGTCTGTGGGCCCTTTCACGATCGTTGACGCAGGTCGCCCAGGCTTCATGTTCTTACCTGCCACGTCCACCTGTCGCGACCGCGAGTTCTCCACGGCCGCTTCCGCAGCCGACGTGTTTACGGCCCCCGCCGCCGTCACGCGCTCTCTTCATTGGACGAAGCGGCGCAGCGGCGCTCGGCGCGGACGCTGATCTATTTGGAATTAACCGCGCGCTAATGGTAATCGGGCAGTCGTTGTTTGCCGCGCGTCCGTTGCGCTAATTGCTCGCCGCCGGGGCTCGTCTGTCCCGCGCCACTCACGTGCACGAACCCCGGACCCCGGACCCCCCCCCCCACTTCCAGCCCCCTGCCCCGCTCCACGGGGGGCCGTTTGTCGCTCCGCAGGTTGCGTCGGGTCCTCTGTTGCTGGCGAAGCGACTGGCTCATTTCGGATGGTTCCTTGTTCGAGCGTGCTCGCTTATATTCACCACAGAAATTAAAATTTGTTTTAAATTCTTGCTTATAGGTAATAATCTATAACTCCAACATCAATATCTCGCCTTGCTCGATATCTTGACTTGCTCGTTATGGCGTCTTAGTCGATGTCTCGTCTTGGTCGATACGTCGACTTGCTTGATGTATTTACTTTTTGTTTGACGCCACGTTTTCCCGCCAGATGTATTAGATTTTTGTGAATATTCGAGAGGAGATCTTGTAAGAGCTGTGCACGCGATAAAAAACTAATTACACCGCTGTTAATTGTGGGTTATGAAATGATGTAAGTCCACAATTACAAACACCCATGAACAATGAGGGATTAGAAGCTCACGGCCCTTCAATCCTAATCGCCTTATCGCTGAAATCGGCTCCTCAATCGACATACGTTCTCTGACTAAACCCGGAGGATTTTGCTTGACGTCTTTGATTCCGCGAGATAAAGCCTTCTTCAACCGTTCTTTGCTTTTGACCTGATATCAACATACACGTTGATCTCGCAAAGTCTCTTGTAGATCATGATGTGCTATACGGCAATGGATTTCCAGTCCAGTGTCTGGTCATTAGAATGCGAGTGCGGCAGGGATGGGGGAAGCGGGAGGCGCGCGGTCCGTTTCTCGTTTAAGGTACCTCATCAGCCCATTGTGATCGTTCCAGCGAACTATGAGAACGAAGGAATACCATCTCTAAAATTGGAAGTCTGTGGCATTGTCCAGCTCAGATGGTACCTTACTCAGGACTCTAATTTATGAACTCTGACCACTGAACTTGCAACTGAAGTTTACGAATTATCACTTGCAAAGAAAACTTAAAATGGTCAAAAGAAACGTACATGGTCATTTCCACTGTCAGCCCTAAATCTATGAACGCGATCATCACGTCAATAAGTATTAAATCAAAGACAATTGTAAATCGTGAAAACGTTGTTGTGAGTGAACCCATATCACCATCTAGCAAAGTTGCCAATTCTCCTTCCGAACCACAAGTCACGAGGAGGAAGGTCTTTCTGATTCTTCAGGAAGTTTGTCGAACTCCTCCTCACCATCCTATTAAAAGTATTAAGTGCCGTCAAGTGCATTATCTGGCAATTAAATATCATAATCTTTATAATTATTTAAAGTATTTGTAACGCTAATTTCGGCCTGCAGATCCCATTAGAGAGAGTACGATCGCGGGCTTCCGCTGCAGGGATCCGCAGGTACTTGGCAGTCCGGGAGACGCCGCGTTCTAGGCACAGGTGACGAGGCTTCGGCTGCAGATCTGCGACCTCCCTAGCGGCGAAATGCATAGCTCCATTAGAGAGTAGTTGCTCTTCTCAACTTTCGAACATTCGCCTCACGAGTGTTCCGCGATTCCTTTCCATCTCGTGAGTCGGGTCTGTCTGACACCGTTTTACTTCTCCTTGGAGCATTTCTCTCCCATTGCGCCTGTCGCCCCTCAGGCGCCGCGCGCGCCGCCCACGAGGAGGGCGAGTGGCCGCGGAGGTAGTAAACCCGCGCCCATGATTGTGTTCTTCGGGGGCTCGTCAATAGCCCCCGCCCCCGCCCCCGCAATCGTCGGCGCCCCGCGTAAAGAGCAAATCCCGCGCCAAAAGCCGTCGTTTGGAGCGGCGCAACAGCGCGGCCATCTCTCTGCCTCCGTATTCCTCGCCGAATTCGAATTGGGGTTGTGAGTTCACTGTTCATCGATAGGGCTCGGGAGGAGGGTTCCGGTTTAAATCGACGAAGACGAAAAGTAACCTTTCGGTTTATTGTTGCTTTTGGTGCGAAAATAGTGGGTTGTGTGGTCGAAATGTTTATTTCGTTTACTTTAAACATGTTCTTCGGAATGTTTCAGTTAAATGGCGTGTTGAGAGCAAAACACAAGTGGTGTACCGGACACTCCTTTCATCTTCCCCGAGGGTTGTCTGTAATGGCAAACACTTCTTTGTGTGTGTGTGTGTGTGTGTAGGGGGGTAGACCAGTAAGCTGGATAGAGGCGGCATCTTGCGGTCTCGTACCTAGTGTAATACATTAACATACAATATAATTTTCCTCACGATCTTGATATTGTGGGAAATACATGATTACCTGCGTATCTCTTCGATGAATTAATACTTGAACCGAATTCACAATGGGAATACATGATTATCAAGAATTAGAGAATGGTGTGCGATTAGGTTCTATTACTGTCTATTATTTTCATTTTTTTCGTTGGATTGACACTAATCCGTCTTACTTTTAAATTCGTCAGAAGTATTCCGTAAGACTTGGAAGATGGATAAGTGTCTAATGTTTCCAGAGGATGGGAGAGTTGAAATCCTCCAACATATTGTTAATATTTATAGACAAATTTATTGGAAAGTAATTTCTTACAACATGAAAAACCAAAAATTTCCTTGCAATTCTTGAACTCGTTTTGATAAAATACTCTTTACACATATAGTTTATATGGTATATTATACGAAGTAGTAGATACCAAGGCCATGAACATTAGCAAGAACTGTAGTACAAAACGTCGGTACCTAAGTAAACTCGTCCTGTCCATAAAACTGTTTTGAGAATATCAATTTGAATTTGATTTTATTAAAATTATCTTATCAATATATTTTGCTAGGTAGCAGACAAAAATATTATTTTTACATCACAAATTAATATGTAAATTTGATTTATAGAAGAAAACAATTAATTGTTAACTTCATTTATATTTTTGTAGTTAATAGAATCTTGATTATCTTACCAGTCACCTGTGCATATTTTGCTTTCGATTCCTTGATTGTTGACCCTCCCTTCAAAATTACATTGCTCCCAGTGTATTGGTACCGACCCGACTCCGTTGGAAACCACTGCTCTAGAGTCCATGTAGTTTCAACGAACCTAGTATTAAATTTTTCTGAGAACATTCCTCAGCAAATAGCTCCTGTCGAAACTTGACAAAAATTCTCACTTCGTGAAGTTAAGTATACCACTACCTTCAGAACGACTCTAGAAGGAAGGAAAGTAGCTTACTCGCAGAGAAATCAAGAGATCTGGAGTAGTTGGCCCTCGGTGGTCCTTATTTTACACAAACATTCTCCCTCCCCCAAGTCGCAAATAAAATTCATCTCTGCATGCCACAGAAATGACTTATAGCATTTCATTTTAATTAGGAGTAAAACTATTTTTTATTTGTTCTGAAAACAAATTCGGAAATTCACTTATTAAATCCGTCCCAAGGACAAATTTCCCAGCTACCTGACCCTTTCAGGACGTCGCTATGCGGTATAGTGATCATTGGGATGGAAAGGGAGACAGAGGAAGTTGGTCGGCCGTCTCAACACCCCAATGCGCGCACCTGGGCCGTCGGCGGGGCGGCGCCCACAGAGGGCGCTGACATGGCGGGTGACCAGGGCGAGGGCTACGTGGGTGCGGCGGGGCGCGGCGTGGGGGCGGCGTGGGGGCGGCGTGGGGGCGGCGTGGGGGCGGCGTGGGGGCGGCGTGGGGGCGGCGTGGGGGCGGCGTGGGGGCGGCGTGGGGGCGGCGTGGGGACGGCGTGGGAGGCGGCGGGGGATGGTGTGGGGACGGCGAGGGGGCGGCGAGGGGGAGGCGTGGGGCGGCGTGGGGGCGGCGTGGGGGCGGCGTGGAGGTGGCGTGGGGGCGGCGTGGGGGCGGCGTGGGGGCGGCGTGGGGGGCGGCGTGGGAGGCGGCGGGGGATGGCGTGGGGACGGCGAGGGGGCGGCGAGGGGGAGGCGTGGGGGCGGCGTAGGGGCGGCGAGCTGGCGGCGTGGAGGCGGCGTGGGGGCGGCGTGGGAGGCGGCGGGGGACGGCGTGGGGACGGCGAGGGGACGGCGTGGGGGCGGCGTGGGGGCGGCGTGGGGGCGGCGTGGGGGCGGCGTGGGGACGGCGTGGAGGCGGCGTGGGGACGGCAAGGGGGTGGCGGGGGGGCGGGGGGCGGCGGCAACTCGCCCGTTCATTAGCGCGATGCCGCCGCTACGCGAGCAGGATGAATATTCACCGACACCGCGGCAGCCGCCGCCGCCTCGCGCCTTCCAGGCCACCTCTGCCAGACGCCCACGCACCCCGCTCTCTGCTCCACAAGCACAAATGAGATGCGAAGGCAGTGGGCTTTTCAATACCGCTTCGAAATATAAATATAAAACGGGGTGCGAGTGTTTCAACCCGTAAAAAGAGACAATTTAGTTATGCAATATCGGTTGCAATGGAGGCAAGTTTCTTTGCGACAAACTGGCTCAGGTTCATAGAAATGGATATCTGAATGTACTCATAAGTCGTGATATTTTAAGTGACATTCTGATTTAAATACTCAAATAATAGCGCCTTCAAGAGATTAGAAAATTGGCGAAACGTTGGGGAAGGTATTTAAGAACATTAATTGGTGGTTGTAGAATACTTAAAGATACCCGCTAAAACGGAGCTGGCCTTACTTCGCCGATTGATTGTAGCAATTCGAATTCACGGACAATATTTTCTTTGTGTTGGAACTTAATGTTTTTTAAAGAATTTATAATTGTGTGTTGCCTCAAGAGAGAGGTAAATGCACGGCAATGTCGGGTAAATGAGAAACAGGTTACGGAACCCGCTCCCCTAGGTAAGCCGCCTTTTCCTAGTACACCCGTTGTAGTAGGCACTTGAGGTCCGATTTTAATAAAATTACTTCTCACCTTTGTTCAGCTGTACGCGATTATATAATCGGGAGCTTAATTACAATTTAATTTTCGATTTTGAAGCTCTCTCATTCAAATCCGCGTCCCAGCTGATCAAACGTCAGAAGACAATTTAATTAAATCGTAGAGAACTGGGTGATGCCTGTAAACTATGAAAGGAACAAGGTTTAGAGGCGTTACCTGACTCACTCGAAATGCAACATTCCACGGACTCAAGCGCAAAAATATGCTTGCATGGGATTCGATCCCACGGCCTTGGTGCCTGCGTGCTTGGGCGCAGCTGCCCCGAACTCTTGTTCGCGCGGGGAAGTGACAAGCATATCTTCTATACTTTAATAAACTCGCCTTGCGTGTTCACTTTGTTGTTATTCATAAGATATTATCTCCAATGTGTTCTACTTCAAAAGATGCTTTTGGTAAAAGCTTGTTGATGCCCCTTAATTAATATTCTGTGGGAGTAGTAAATCTCAGTTTCGTTAATGCACGCAGATAATAGTCTCTGGACTGGTCGTTGATTGCTCCAATTGCCTGATGAGAATATTACAGTCAAGTTGTGAAAGCTATTTTTCATGGTTGTGCAATAAATCAACTTCCTTGTTTTTGTCTTTTTGTGTTATTGAGTGCAAAAATCATAATGTGTAACAACGAATGTAGCCACCAACAGTTTACAGAAAATGAAACAATGTTTCACATGGGGCTGAGTGATGGTTTTACTCTTGGAAAGAATGAATAAAATTTATAAAATCAAATTATTAAACATTTAATTACGAAAAATATGTGTTTATACAAACATTTGTCGATTAAGATCTGGGCATTTTGAAATGTAAATTCACAAAGTACGTTTGGGCAGTTTCTACTACTGGGCCGATAGAATCAATGTATTTTGAAACAAAGGGCTGTCTAAATGATATATAACACTTAATGACTTATCCTAGCGTATTCCCGAACATTCTATTCAAAAACAAAATTGATTCACATGATTGATGAAACTCTAACACTAATTTATATCTGCGGTAGTCGATTTTGCTTACGATTAAGGACTAGGAAACAAATAACCATCGTCCAGTTGAGAAGTCACTTTCCCACGAGTCATTGAAGTGCGTACTTTCTTTAATAGATAGCGCGCGCTGTAGCTTGGGTACACTGTCACACTGGTTGCTTATTGCAGGCGTATACTTGCCGTCAAGACGAAGTGGAATGAAGAAGAAATTCATGTTTGTAAAGTAAAAAAAATACTGATTTTCCTGATGAGTTTCAAAATGATGTAATTTAATTAAATGGTTTTTAGAAAACATTGTGCATTGCTCAACGATACTCGTATATCGTCTAGTTATAATTTTTTTCAAAAATAAAAATTATGTGAAGCGTAACAAATATTCCTGGAATATTAAAAAAAGTGTGTGCTACAGTGTATTTTTTCTCAGAATACCTAAGAAAAATTTAATGAATTTTTGTTTGAAATTTGTTTCCTAATATCGTCCTCTGCTTCTACAACGCTGTTGTTTTCTCTTTCGGCAACAAAACCATATTTCTTCTGGCTTCACATACTGCTTCTTACGACCTCATAAATTCACTTATGACGGCCAGTTTTTTTTATTCTTTAACCAGCCCCTTTCTGTAGTACATTACGAGTAACTAATCAAATTATTGTATTTATCTGCTTTTGCTGTTCTATTTTTAAATGTACTTCAGCAATCATCCTTCATACATACTCAATGCTTTTCAAGTTGTGTTCGTTTATTTACTTTACATTTTAACTCCTTGCAATTTGTGATCTTTTCTCTACTCTTTATGAGTGCATAAAAGCAAACCCCATTATTACGATTATTACTGTCACTTATCAAGTCTAAGCGCTTCACTTGTGTCGTACACATACCCAATTACTCATATTGCACACTATTATGACCGCGTGGAATAGCGCTGCTGTAAGCCGTTTATGCAAATGTTTGTTAGATTTATGAATCATGAAGTTCTTAAATTGTCCATTCAGAATTTTGTGAATGGTTTTCCGTAGGAGGTTGTACTTCGAAATGATATTTAGCGAATCCTTTTGTAATTATGAGGAGAAATTACGAGTAGGAAATTTTACCTGTTAGAGTGGTTTTTAAAGTTGAAGTAACATTTATGTAATTATCGATGAATAGATAATAGGCATTGATTTTTTTAAATGAAAATTACTTACGAAAAATTGTTAGTTTCATTAGTATTAATGAGAGGTTAATATTTAATATCGGGCATCGCGCTATCAAAATCTCTGCAACTGAAAATATTTTGTTGGTTTATACATTTATGTTTGTTTTTAAATGATACTTAAAACCTTGACGAAGTATTTAGAGATTTGTAGATTTCTGGCAAATATAATTATAATATATACCGAAAATTCAATAAGGTAAAGTCGTAGGTGGTCCAGTCGTAACAAAATTATTTAATAAAGAAGATATTTTGTTAGATTTTTCTCACTTTTTAAGACAATGTATGTGAATATATTAACATTACAAATACTGTAAACTTTTTTCTATTTATATACTCTGTCCCCTAAGTAAAACCGCGGATTCTCCACAAACTTCTTAGCATAAAAAACCTATTTTACAAAACTAAAGAATGTAAGTGTGAAAATAAATTACGTTCATTCCATTTTATTTTATCGTATCATGCAATGCTGTAGAGAGAACAACATAGTATAAACAAGTAACAAGAACGTCATTCGCCTTTAAGATGGAATTTATGATCACCAATTAATCGGAACAGTGACAATCAAAACTATCATAATGCTTATAAAGATGTTTTTGTCGAACATAGACCTATTTAATTTTCTTCTTCTACAGCTTTTTGCCTGATGAAAATATAATGCATAACCAACAGAAGTGCAAATCGAGGAACACATGTATTCACTGTGATTTGCCAAGAAAAACTATATTAACATTAAGAGGCGGACAATTTTAATTCGGGGTGGTGCACTATACTTGCGTGTTAACATTCTGATGAGAACTATTGTCCTTATAGTAATCGAGTAATTCTTTTGTCCTTCCGTCCATCATTCAAGGACAGATCCTTTCGGACCCAGCAATAGAAATATTTTAGTTGTCTTTCAATGAGTCTCTGTATCCTGGTGTGAGATATATTGCGTGTCCACCTAGAAGACTATAAGAATTGTAAAATAAAAAAAGGTATTCTTTGGAAATTTTAAGCAACTAAAACGGGTTTTGAGTAACAGCTGCTAGAGCCGTGACTAAAACCTCATGTGACTGCTGTCGACAAGACAAATCCATTGGAACAATTCATAGTTGGCTCCCTCTAGATTAGTTTGCAAAATTTCTCGAATAATACTTTTAAATAATTACCTTTTCATAGAACTTTCTACGCCCTAAAATGGACGAGCCGAGTAACTGTCATATGTTTAAAATATAATATTATTATGAACTTGCAAATCACAAAAAGAGCAACATTTTAACATACCCTCCAAGTTGTCACGCTAAGCAAATAATTAATATTACAGTGGGCGCGGTTTATTGGTATCGCTCCATAATACAGATATGATAACATTATCCGATTGTTAACATTAACCGAAATGAGAACAAGTAAATATTAGCTGAATAGTGAGGAGGAATGCAGGATCTACGAGATGGAAAAGAAAAATTGAGAACATATTTTCAAGAGATGTCTGGTTTTTGCGGAATGATGAATATTGTGGAGTATTCAAAATAAGGTGAAATGGTTATTAGAGGACAAAGGTAAAAGGATTAGAATGCTTGATAAACACAGAGAAGGGCTTAGTTTGTAGCGTATGATTATATATTTAGTATGTAGAGAAGAATTTGTATTAGTTATGAAAATGTGTGTTATTCAACTGTTGTATTTACAAAGTTTTAAAATAAATTTCATTCATTAACCGACTATTAACAATAGATGAAAATTCTAATGGAATATTATACAAGGAAAACGAAAGCTGCTTCTATTGTTCACTATGAGGTAAAATCCATTCATAGTAAAATGCATTTTTGCCTTAATTCAATTTATTTCTTCACTAAGAAAATAAAATATTTTACTATTTAAAGCCGTATTCCAATTTCATGTTCATGTTATAATTTTAAAAAATGCCCTAGTTTAAGAGTTGGTTTTGGTTATCTCTGATGATTCCATTAATATAAATCTCGAACTCAGAATGCTTTTGGAAATCTTCGAGAATATGCGCTGTCTACGGGAATCTGGGCTTTTGAGATGAAAATGGTAAAATAATTATTTATTACTAATATTTTGAGGAACATGGTGGTGTGTTTAAATGATTGACATTCATAAACGCAAAGGAAAGATAATATTTTTGTAACAAACCATCGTCGCAAAATCCAGTGAATGAGCTACTGTTGCAAAGGCCTGCGCGAAAAGGATTCACGAAGAAAAATATAAAACTTCGCAAATTGTGACATAGAGGAATAGAGTAGAAACGCATACAACACATAACACACCTTACGCTTCAACACATTACAATCGTGTATAACTTGAACACAACTAGTGCGAAGAACATAAAATCGACTTTTCGTGCCAGAGATACGAATTATATTTCTTTTACGGTTATGACAAAATTATACCTTTAGGACGTGCCATTACGAGTTTGATGGTTCTCCCAGACAACTGTCAGAAACGTTCAAATTGGAATCTAGTATAAAGATATTTTCTCTTTAAATGCAATGATATACAAAGTGTGAAATGTTCTCACAGGTCCGCAAGTAGTTACGCTTATTTGTCTAGTAAATATTTCATTCCTTTACAGTAAACAAAATGCGCGATTATAATGTGCGTCGGGCAGGAGCTTACGAGAGTGTTTGCCCTCCTTTTGCCCTCCTTTTGCCCTGCGCCCTTCGCCCCTCGCGTGCTGCCTCGGACCTCTGATCCTGGGCGCCCGCCGCCGCCCCCGGCAGCCAGCGCCGCCCGCCCGACATAAAACACGGAATTCATTTAACGAACACTGGAAGATTTCATTCGGCGTCGAGCTTTATTACGGCCCAATATAGACGCGGGGTAAATTAAATTCGAGCCGGCCCCATGACAAATGGGCCATGGAAAGAAACGTGAACAGATTTGGCGATTGCGGGGGCAAGGGATTTTCGGGGGGCTGACGGACGAGGCGGGGCGCGCCCGGCCGCGAGGTGGCGGGGAGGGTCAAGTCACCGGCTGTTTGCTGCCCGCCCCGCCCCCCCCCGCCCTGCCCCTCGCGCGCCCTTCGCCCTCGGCCCCGCCCCGCCCCGCCCCGCCCCGCCCCGCCCGGCCGGCTCGGCCTCGCCGCCCTCGCGCCCTAAGAACATGATGGATGGTGTTTGCGATGCATGTATGCACAGACTCGGCCGCCCGGGTAGTTAATCTAAGTTGGCCTTGTTGCCGCCAGGCCAGACGTGCAAAATGCTCTCTGGCGCGCCGGCCCGCTTTCTCTCGGCCCTGCGCGCCGCGCCGCCCCCGGCGCTCGGCCCCGGGCTGCAGGCCCTCCGCCCCCCGCCCCCCAACCGCCCCCTTTTCTGCATCGCCGAACTTGGCGCACAGTGCGGATTGTGCTCCTCCACTTGCCTGCCCTTCCGCGGCGCTGCCGAAGCACTGCAGGGCCACGCACAAACACACCGCAACGGGCTGATCGGACAACGCACTTCTCGAGACGAGGCTTCGAAGGCTCGGCCCACACTAAGAGGGTCTTGTTTAGCATATCCGACGAATATACTTGCGTCGACTGTGGTGTTCAGTTTTCACTCACGCACTTTCCAGCCTCTTCTTTAATGTATGCACATCCCTTAAGGAATGCATTAAAGAGTTCTTCAGATCTGCTTGCAATAATATGTTCAGATTCCTAGTATACATTAAGCACAAGCTTACAAATTAAACTACATAATACATTAAATCAGTTTCTATCCCATCTACCGTATATATCTGGATTCTAATAATCAGTAGATCATTACTTATGACTCAGCTGACGTCGTGAAAAATCAAGGCTCCAGGAAAGAGTCCGCCTGCCAATAAATATCTGTGTTTCATTATGGAACAGCAAATTTTCGGTATTATTGGAATATAAAGAACTGTACATATGCTGTAGTGTACCGCATACATTCTTCATATTGTACTTTATTATTGTTGGCGTATTATAACTAAAAACATCAATAATGTACCCTTGATATGTTATTACTAAATATTTTGAAATACATTAATTATACACGTTTTTAATCTACATGATACTTTCAGATAAACATCTTAATGGGGGTATAGGGTACCCTAACGTACAAGAGATAATTTGGTTTATATTTTCGAACATTTTACTAATTTTTACAATCTTATCATATTGCTTTCTATTTTTACGGATTTTTCGTTTGTCTGAAAAAAATAGTTATTACTGTTATTGCTCCACTTCTATCTCATTACATCGTGCCTTGCATGTGACCTAGACTCTTTACCCAATTGCGTAAATGTGACGTTTTGAAGTGGGGAATCTTGACATTCTAGAATCATATATCACGTCTTAATTAAACACACTAAAATTAATTTCACTTTCAAAAACATGATGTTACATATAGAAGCAGATCAATATGTATTAACTTCACAATTAATTTCTGTATAGTTTGAAGCAAATTAATATATTTTAAATTTTCTGAAGATGTCCATAATATACTTATATATCATATCAAAAAATATTATGTTCATTGTAAAAATGGATAAACTAAAATTATAATGTCAGTAAAATGTTGAATCTTGTAATATGACAAAGGCGTATTATTTATTCATGAGTTAATATGTTTTGAGTAGTTACTCCTCATAGAGTACTAGCATTCGGACTTGCGCCTCCGCTACCCTCACTACAGCTCTCACTGCTCGGGACAGTGTCGGGCGGGGTTCTCTGCCCACGCGTCGAGTGCGAATGGCAGCTTAATGGCCCGTGAAATTTGACATCTAAAACTTTAATACAGACACTGGCGAGGGATATAAAATTAACATACGGCCTAGTGCCATCGTTCCGGGGAGTCCCCTCGCAGGTCCAAGCGACGCCACGTCAGAGAGCTCTGGACGCCATTCAGAAAACGCAGTGAGGTTTGAAGTCCCGGAGCAGACTGAGGCTGCGACCCTTTTCACAGTCTGTTGTTGAATGAATGTGCAAGCGGTGCGTGAATCTTTTCTATTACGCGCGAGGGGGCGGATGATGCAGGGTTCGAATCTCCTCGGTTGTAATCTAATGTACCATCCGTCGTAATAGCTAGTGAAGAACGCCCTTCCCTTCTCAAGGGAATTGAACGCGTTTACGTTTGTCTGAATGCGTGGCAGTGAATGGATAAGCTGAAATTCGTTGTTTGCAGAGACTTAAATTATTTGGGTATCTAGCTTTACTCTTGACTGACGTACACAACTTTTGCACACTTCAAATAATTGTTTTTATATTATAGTGCATAATTTGCCTTCTTATATTCATACTTTTATATCTTCTCTCATATATAGCACAGTTCTAAAGATACTACGTACACACAACGTGCCTCAACAAAAAAGGTGAATATAAGTTGTGTAAGATGAAAAATATAACTTCTCATTATTGAATTGCGTGTAATAGTATCACATTTTAAAATACAAAATGCAACGGAGAAAGAACAACAATAAAAAATTGCTAGATACGAAATAGTCTCCCTCAGAACAAAAATTAAGAGAGGCGAGTACTCATTCACTTCATTCACTTTAAAAACATATGCTGGTAAGCAATTACGGGTATAGTAACGAATTTGAGAGTAAAAACGAAGAGAGCGAATTTGAGAGTGAAAGACGTGTTACACGCCGACCTCGTACTTAATTTTAAACGTCTATCCTAGAGATAGAGACTTAAATTGAATCACTTAAATTTCTTTTCTTGTTTCTCAGAAAATATAACCCTATATAAAGAGCGAGTGATGTATCGAATTGCTTTCAAATTCAATTGCACCATCGTACCTCCCTCAGAGACTCTGATCTCAATACGAAACCCGCATTAACCACAGTAATTGTTCCGGAGCGCATGACGTCGACCAATGTAATGGGTCATTTAAGATGAATGTAATGAATGCCTTGAAAAAGGTGCAACCGATCTCCGTTTTTTACGATGAAACACTTTCGTCTCACATTTCGAAGTGTATAGTTTGAAAATAGGCTTTATGTTTTTTCCGTGCAGAATATCGGTACATACGATCGTACTCTTTATGACAAAGCTTAATACGATGAGTAACAATGTCACTGATGATGTACCTTACTTTTATCGTATTCACGTGGCTGGTAAAGACAATCAATCATTATGGCTGATAGTTACAAAACGTAACTTCATAATAACAAGTTCTTTCTTTTAAATTACACATTGCTCATCGTGTATCACTCATCGACATTCTTAAATATTCCTCGCAATGATGACTTGCCCTGGAAACAAGAAACTAGTGCTTGGTCACGTGATTGGCCGTGCCGAGCGACCTTACGTTCCAGCGGAGGTTGGGCGCCGCGCGCTCTTCCAGCGTGACGTCATGGGTCTGCGGCGGCGGACCGTGAGAACAGCGCTGCCGCGAGGAGCCGCGTCGAGAAGGACGGGAGTTCGGCGCCAGAGTGTTGGTGATGAAAAGTAGTGTCACTTGTGCGGCTGAGGGGCGTGGTATACGCAGGGCCGTGGCGGGGGTGGCAATGTGAATAACGGAGAAAGAGAAACAAGAGTGACTGAGAAGGTCGGGAAGGGTGAGAGGGAGACTGCTACGATAGAACCAGAAAGATGGGGGGGGGGAAGAGGCTGTGGCAGAGGAGGAGTTGTCCTGCTCAAGGAGGTTGTCAGGGAGGAGCGCAGAGGCAGAGAGGACGAGGAAACGATGGGGATGACGAAAATAAAAGATAAATCGTGTTACAAGGAGCATGTGGAGAGTCGAGGATTTTGGAAGAAAAGGGGCGTTGCCGAAAAGAGGGTAAGAGCCACGAGAGCGCGTGAGAAAACGTAAAGAGAATGTGTGGAGAAGCGAGGAGGTCTGAGGGGAAGTCAGGGAAGGGATTCGATGGAAGATGATGTGGAGAGATGCGAGAGAATGTGGAAGAGCGTGCGGAGACACGACGTGATGTGAGAGAACGTGTGATGTGAAGCGGCGTTAAAGAACCTGTGGGTGAGTTACATGTCCTGGTGGAGCATGGGGTACGTTTGAGGACATGTAAAAGACGCGATTGAACGTGAGGAGAGACGAGGATACGTGACACCTGACAGGATGTACGGGAACGTGACATTATGTCAGGGAAGTGAGAGAATCTCTGGGAACGTGATGGGGCGGCAGCAAATGCGAAAAGCTATACGCGCACATGACCAATACGGGAAGTCTTGAGGCGAAATCAGGGCGATTCGAGATGATGTGGAGCGATGTGAGGTGACGAGAGTGTTTAGGGACCTGGAGTATCTTGACAGAATGGACCGAGGCACAAGGCGACCCCGAAAAACGTGAGGGGTCGCGAAAGAAGGAATTGGGTCGGGAAGTGAGATGAAACGGGCATACGAGGCGTGAAGCGACGCGAGAAGACGTTACGGCACGTGACTAAAGGTGAATCGTTGGAGAGAAGCGGGTGTAATTGTAGTTCGAGAAGGCGCAGGAATGCGGAGAGAGCCTAGACAACTACAGCCGGTCGCAGATTTCGCAGTCTGGTGCGATGCACATCTTTGGCGTCTTTTGTCCGTCGGCGCAATAGCGCCCGGCGGAGGCGGAGGCGGCAGCGGTGACTGCGTGGCCTTGGTGGCGCATTCCAGTGAACCGGTGAAGCAGCGTCCGCCGCTGCACGGGCACCCGCCGCCTCCGCCGCCGCCTCCTCCGCACCCACCTCCTCCAGCGCCTCCGCCTCCGCCTGCTCGCACTCCGCTACCGTCACCACCCGCGGCTGGCTGGCACTGTCCAGGGCGCAGTGCACAACTTACTGTCTTCCAGCTCTGGAACGAACAGCCATCTCTAGGCACATCGCGCATGCACGCGTTATGTGCATTCTCAGGAATCGGTTCTTGGTGTTCAGTAATATTAATGAATCACACTTTTTTAAAAATCGATGTCTATTTTTTTGTCGGTTCTAGTTAAGCTATACATCTTCTAATAGATCATCAGTAAAAATTAAATATATTGATTATATTGTCATTCGCTGTAAATTATGTTGTATGGATAACAAGTCAATGATTTTGAATACGTCTAAGCGATAGAAAATTCTAAACATCTCGTGGCTTAATAATCTGTTAACTCGTACAACCATTTTCAACACATTTGAACTTTTCCCTCGCAAAAGTGTGTTACTGTGCCTAGCCATCATTCCCGGCCCAACACAATAGCCGCGCGTCATCTGTGGACCGCGCCCGGCCAGCTCAGTGGCCCGAGGCGAAAAATTCATTTCGAGCGCCGGCGCCCCTGGCGCTGCCTCTCCGGCGGAAGGATTGTTCCATCGATTGCGGGGGGGGGGGGGGGGCGCCGCCGGCTCTATCGGGATGCGCCGCACGGCGGAGCGACGTAAACAACAGAGCGCGGCCGCGGAGGCGCGAAATTGTGGCGAGACGGTGCTTATTGAAAAGAGCGGCTCCGCGGGCGGATTTCGACCTCGCCTTCGAAGTCTCGCCCCGAGTCTTGTGTTTCAGGGCACATTCCTTGGCGGTTTTGACTAGGAATGGTGAACTGCGCTTCACGTTTTGCGTACGAAGTAGTCTTAGTGTGTATTTCGGGATATGCTGTAGTCGTACTTACGAATACGGATACGCAATTACAAAAATGTAATTTTTTTGATTTCTCTCTTCGTTAATATTTACATTAGCGGCAATTTGTTCACATTATTATAGATATAAGTACCTGTGCTTTAAATAATGTCAGATAAAGTTTCTCGAAAACTCAACCGTTTTCTGTGAAAACTCCCTCAAAACTTGGCATTTGAGCGTTTCTTAAAATGCAATTTTCTGAAAAACGGCTTCAAATGTGTAATATTTTTAAAAGATCTCTCACCCCGTGAACAACCACACTTCCAGCAATTTGTAATCACTATGTATTTGTGAGTTAATGTGCTTTAAATAACTTCAAATGAAGTTTTCCGAAAACTCATAAATTGTGTGAAAAAATTTGCTTGAAATTTCGAATTTACTGTAGCGCTTAAGCGCCATTTTCTTAAAAACTGCTACAAATTTTTCAGAGAAAATGGCCATGTAGGACGAAGCTTTACTGTTCTTTAATATTATTAAAATAATATTTCCGTTCTACTATTAGGAAATCGAAAAAAATAAGAAAATTTCAAAAAATGGTACTCTGTGCGGCGTTGGATGGCAGCAGGCAAGAATATGTGGCAAGTTAGAATAGCTATCCGATCAAAGAAAATAGAAAACTAATAGGGGAATGTCTGTGCCATTCTTGAAGAACCACTAGTGTACTTTTCTATTGCCCACCTGAAACGCATAAATAAAAGTATATTTTTGGAATCTCTTAACTGACATATTACTGTTTTGCCTATGTTCTTTTTCTGAACACAGCGTTCTTAGTATTTTTAATGATCAATTTTAATTTGCTTATTTAACTTTTAGATTTTTCATGTGAAGTGACCGCATCAGGCGATGATAAGTTGTGCATTATAATTCTACCTTCAGTAGTTTAAATCTCTATAGTATATTTGAAGTTTTTATCGGATATCTCATAATTGAAGTTTCTTGCATTTATGTGCCGTCTCTAATGTATAGGTACCGTCATACAACACAACACACAACATAATTTTTATGACTGCAGTAGACCTGCGGCAAAACATGGAATGGATGAATGATTTGACGTATGGGTATTATGTTATTTGTGTAATAATGAATGTACAGATGAAGGAATGTTTATAGTAAAGTGAGAGTAAAAACACAACAGAAAAAAATACAAACGGGAGAATCCTGAGAAAACCTCACTCAACATTCATATATTTCTCTTTTAATTTTCTCTATTTTTAATTTTCGATGGTGTTTTGAAATTTTTGAATGTTGTTGAAAACTTTGCAAACATAAAGACAATACTAATAGTCTTGCTGACAAACGTGGGTAAAGTATTTAAATAGATTTCAGGTCGCCGACCCGCCCTTTTTGCTTGTAGTTTTAACGACAAGTTTTAAAAGTCTGCGTGCGAAATTTATCAACAGCTCACTGTGTGTATTTAAACTTTCAGAAATTTTTCTTGTAAGCCTAGATCTTATCTGCTTTGATGATAAATGTTGCTTTTTGAAATATTGATTTTATATTAAATAATAAGCAAACATCATTTAAATTCAATTAATAACGCATCCAATATTTGAAAAATGTGATTTTATATGCAAAAGAATGATTAGTTTATCGTGTACCACCTGTCTAATATTCCTCCCGCAACTCTTCTATCCTCTCAGCGAATGGATCACGGAAGCGTCATAAGACGTACGTGTTGCAGCGTTACCCAAAGCAAAAGGATGAAGCATTGATTTTTGTATTTGACCTTTTATTCGACATTTACTGAGCAACTGAAAATGGCACTGAATATTTCTGTACATGATTACACACGTATTTTCATTTGCCTATTGATAATTATTTATTAGTCCTTCAATGTAAAGTGATTTTCATAAATGAAAAAAAAAATCATACACTTTTGTCGTTTAAGAAAAATCAAAACGAAGAGGAACACATTTTGTCTTTTGAGTTACGTAAGGTTTGATTTCATTTTACCATTTTTAATACAATCTGAAAATGAGAAAAAAATTGTAATAGAAAGTACAATGACTGTTTTAAGCAAAATACTCAAACACAAATAAAATAACCGTGACTTTTATCGATTGCAACAGCAGCGAACGCGACCGGGATGTTGTAGTTTTCGAGTGCCGTCTGTGGCGTATTTTCGCATGTGGCTACTCGTAGACAGCTAAATGGGCCCGCGAGTCCCTCAGGGACTGCCTTCCTCGCCTTATCGCCTCCCGCCCTTTCCCGCGCATGCGCTAGCACTCATGTCAGGGCACCAGTCGGCAGCTTAGGGGTTCTTCCGTGAAGGACGGTGCCTCGCCGACGTACAGGTCGGCGCCGAACATTGCATTCCAGCAGGAGAGAAACACCGAAACCTCCTGGGCACTGAATTTACAGACTCAAGGACCGCTTGCCCCCCAGGGATTCAAAATAACCAATCAGTCGCTTACGAAGATCACTGCATAGCCGCCAGTGAATGTCCATTCTTAATAATGGTAAAAAATAAAATAATCATTATTTTTCTATTGTGAAAGCGAACGACTGTTGCGTGTAACACGAATTTTAACTATGGACAAGGTAATCTCTGACGATTGAAGAGTCGATCGACACCGAATTTACTTAGACCTGCTCTGAATCCCAAAGCGAGAAATTGGGCCCGAATTTTCCCGCGAGAGCAGTTCTCTGGTGGCGTACGCGACCAGCACTCGCGAGCGCAGAGCGGGAAGAAGAAGAAGAAGAAGCAGAAGCGGGCGTGAGTGTAGCGAGCGCGGCGCCGGCGGGGGCTGTGCGCGCAGAGCTCTGGCAACGCGGCCACGCGGTCACATACATCAACGGCAGGTGCAGTTGATGGAGCCAGCGGCGGCGGCGGCGGCGGCGGCGGCGGCGGCGGCGGCGGCCGAGAACGGATTCGCTGCGAGAAGGCGCCGCGGGCGAGTCGGCGGCAGTGGAGGCAAGAACCTGCTCCTCGGCCTGCCGCCGCCGCCGCCGCCGCCGTCGGCGTCTCCGTGGCTTCCCTGCGCGCCACCTGCTCCTCCCCGCCCCCTCGCAGAGGTGGCCCCGCCACGCACCGCAGCCTCCGCCGTCGCCGCTGGACGCAAGGGCTCTCTCTTGCAGCGCTGCGCTCTCTCTCTCTCTCTCTCTCTCTCTTTCTCTCTCTCTCTCTCTCTCTCCCTCCCCCCTCGCACACTCCTTCCCCCTCACTCTCTCTACTTCCTCCTCAATCTCCCTCCTCCTCACGCTCTCTCCCTCTTTCTCTGTCTCCCTCCCTCCCTCTTTGCTCTCTCTTACACACACAGACACAAGCACTCCGCCGTTCTTCATTAGAGATAGATGAGATTGATCAGTGTTACTGCCCCATCGTGAAGTTTGCTGTCATTGCAGTCCCTTCTGTTCATTTACATGTACAGTCGCAGCATCAACAGAAGCACTTATTTTGTCGCATGTACGGCACAATTGTTTCAGTTTCCATTATCTTTGCGTGCTTTTACTTTTCTCCGTAGTCGACTCTTCGTGTCTCTCTTGGGCATTTTTGTTTCCTATTTTCGCCTTCTTATCCGCTTTCTTCTCCCCCAGAAACATCAAGTCAATCTGCACTTTATTTCATGTATTAATGTATCTTAAATTTGATAGAATCTTCACTTTTATCAGCATTTTTAAATATCTGGAGCACTATTTCCTAGTCTTTACAGTTTCTGAGCTACGTTTGCCTTTATATCCTACCTGTGAATTATTCCACAACAATGCGCACTTAACCGCTGTAACTACTGAAAAAATTCGTAACATCTGCCTGACTTTCTTCTTCCTTCTCTTCGTGACGTTCAACGCCCCTCTGTTTTCATTTGTATCTATGGAAGGACGTTTGCTGTTCCAATATGGCTTTCTCAACTGCTATCGCCTCCCTAACTCTTACTTCCGCCCGACCTCGATCTTCACCTCCACTCCTGCTTTCGCACGGCCTCGCCCAGACTCCCCCTCCTCCTGCGCCTCCGCCCACGCCCACGCCCAGGCCCCCTCCTCCCCTCCCGCCCCGACCTCCGCCGCCGTCGGCTACGATTCTGTCGCTCTCCCGATCTCCTCCCTCTCCTGCTTCACTGCCGCCTCCCCCGCTTCCGCACTCACCTCCTCCTCCCCCTTCTCCTCCGCCGCCTCAGTCCAGTTTTTGTGGTGCGGCGTGAGTGCGGCGAGGGTTGCCAACCTGGCGGCGCGCGCCGGCGCCCGAGCGCCACGCGACCCGCTCGCGCCGCTCGCACGCCGCAGCGCCCAGGAGGCGCTGGGGGCGGTGGCGATGGTCGTTGCTGTGGCTGTGGTGGTGGCTGTGGCAGCGGTGGTTGTTGTGGCGGTGGCTGTGGTGGATGTGGTGGCGGTGGTGGCGGTGGTGGTTACTGTTGCTGTGGTGGTGGCTGTTGCAGCGATGGCGGTAGTGGCGGTGGCTGTGGTGGTGACGATGGTGGCGGTGGCTATGGCGGTGATCAGGTTGACCGTGGCGGTGACTGTGGTGAGGGCTGGAGACCCCGGCGCATTTCATACGATCAGACGCTGTAGCCTGACTTAATGCCTGCTTGAAGAAACAAACATACTGAAATTTATTTTTGCACAGGTCGGTTACAGCGGAATGTACAGTGTGTTTTGCATATCTCATAACGGCCAAAATCAAAATCATGACCCTTATTCATTGATTTCGTTAGTTGGAATTCAATTTATTACAAATACTAAGTATAAACCATTCAGTTGGGGTTATATGCTCTGCACAAGGACCTTTAGCGATTACAATCCCTAAAATTACAAGATATCGATCAGAAGTATTTATACAAAAGAATCTCTCCGCGTCAAAGTCGCCGCACGAGAGACCGGAGCATATAATTTATTCGATGAAATAAGTACTAGAAGTCATAAACTTATGTTAAATTGGCATTACTTCTACTATGTTTTTTCGTATAGTCAGTTATTACGAGTAAACAATACATTTGAGTGAATTTTCCTAGCTTTCATTTTCCAACAACTCTTATTAACAATAAAATACCTTAAATAATGTAAGATACTCGCACTTAATAAGACGAAAATATGTTACCAGTACCAAGAGAGCCAATTTCAGAAATTCTTACTAGGAAATGGTATTTAAAAAGTTGTACATTTTTTTAAATCTTCATTTTGATCATGGCTTGTCTTTTTCGTACTATTTTGTCAAAAAAATCGTGAATATCATCTTGATTTTTGTCATCAAATATGAAATATTTTACTTCATGTCATTAAACATTCTATTATGCAGCCCTTCGCTCTAGTTCTGCATTCCTCTGTCATATTATTTGTAATGTTGTATCCTTGTGATTTACTTTTTTCCAAGCACGTTGAGTAATATTCGTGCCCTGTAAATTTTCTATTGTTCTCCGGCCATTGCGTTCCACCTCTTTCATTACTCGTAGCAAATTTCTAATAACCCAAATTCAGGTTTCAAAAGCAGCAGTGCCGTGCGTGAGACACCCGATAGGTATTATCTTTCGGACACGCGCTTTCTTCTGTGGGGACCAGTTATACTTAGTGGAGCGTTTCATTTTCATCTCAATCGTAACCAAAAAAACGGGATCGTAATTTCTTTGGCGGAAACGTATTACTCGTATTTTCTCTTTGGTAATGGCGGAAGGGCTGCTTCCTCTCGTCATTTGCCACTCTGTGCCGCTGTCGGAGATCGCGAAGCAGCTTCGCGGGCGAATGCGAGAGCGCCCGTCCTGGGGGCAGCGATGTGTGACGCGAGGCAGCCTCATTTCGTTCTGCCCTGAGAATTGATTGGCAGTGGGCTACTTGGCTTTCTGACGAGCGAACGGTGGTTGTTTACGAATAGATGACGAAGCGGCAGCCATTCATCCGTGACTTCATGAATTAAATTTGAGCTTTCCATTCACTCGGGACAAAGTCGATAGCATTGCATTACAATGATTTTCTGCAGTCAGGGTGTGAAAATATTTTTAAAATCACCATTTTAAATGACAAATTTCTCGTATTGTGTTCGATGAGGAAATGGCTATATTTTATTAATAAAATTTATTATTCAACAAGAACACATTTTTCTATGATATATTACACTTTTTTATTACTTTTATATTCCACTTAACAATCACTGTACGATTCGATTGTGAGATGTGGAGTGGTTATGATTGCGGAAATCATAGGTTGGTATATTACAGAAAAGTTAAATAGAAAAACTAGGAACAAAATTGTAGTCGCTGTACCATTCTCCTTAACATTTTGTAGCATATTTATATTTTTATCTTTCCAATTGCATTAACTATACAATTGACCTTTTCTTACAAATGTCTTCTCTTGACAAAGTAAGATATATTTTCGTTTCTGATTAGTGATTCAAATTAATGTTATTTTTATTTGGTTTCTGTTCTGTAATTAATCAGATTGATTTTTTTGCAACTCGCTTAGATATAATTCCCTAAAAAGAACAATAAGCGTTTTGCACCTGCTGTTCAGCCTCAGATGGAGTAGAACAGTCGCGAACCGCAGAGCGCGAATACTCCAAAGAATTCGAACAAGCACACTTCATCAATCGCGCGAATCGTGTTTGCGCATCTATAAATTTACTTCTAATGTCATTTCAAGAACGTCATGAAAGCAACCTACTTACACTCATTTTTCTCGTTGTGCCACCTTGGAATTACTGCACCAGAGCTAATGAAATCCGGAAGAGTATGCCGGAGAACTCGAAAAAAAGTAATACGAGGTTTGCACTTAGCTATTCAAATTGGGAATCTGGTTAAGAATTTACCAAATGAAACCTTAAACTCACAATTTACTTGAAGGAATATTCATGAGAGAAATGTAAAGAAAAAAGTACAAAACGAAAATATTTCTCTGTCTAACAGCTCAGGAATGCTTAATCTGCATATTATACAATCCCGTACAGCAAAATCCATTCAACAAAGGGTAACACACCGTATAGTCTTAGCTAAGGGGCAGAAGAACAAATCACAATGCTCCCACCCACACTTTCCTGAAACGCGAATTCGCCAAGAAGAGGGTAAAAACGCCTTGATTTAGCTCGAAAGCACCCTCGCTTTGATTCCCGCCGAACACAAGCGATTGTTAAACATGTGAGTTTAAAATGATTGTGCGCACTCTCAAGGACGCCAATTCTTAAAAGTGATCACAAGCGCGAGTTGTAGGGCACACGCATGCTTCAGAGAAGCGTCCGTCTGAGGTCGCTCAGAGCACCAAATGACGTAGCGCGATCGGATGGGGCCGGGATTCGATTTCCGATGGAGGCGAATTTTCGAGACGAGCTGTGTTTCTAGGTCGAATTCAGCCGCTGTCTGAGGGTAGAATCTCCAACCGTTAATTTTCTTTGGTTTCTCCAATCAATACCTGGTTAATGCTGATTTATGACCATACTAAACACGCCACATATCGCGGACTATTTTTCCTTCCTTGTACTTCTCCCCCTGCACTCTTCTTACCCACACACACACACACACGCACATGAGTGGAGGGGAGAGGCCGAGGCGTGGCGAGGCTGGGCCATTTGGGGCGGCGCAGCTGCCGGGGCCGAGCGTGGGCAATAACAACAACAGAGCGACCGCCGCGCGACTCGGCGCCGCCGCGTTAGACCCTCATTACGCGCAGAGAGCGCGGGCGCGCGGAGGGCGCGAGCGGAGGGGAGGGGGAAGGCCACGGTGGGAAGTGCTAGGATGGGAAAGGCCAGAGTGGGAAAGGGAAATGGGGAAGAGAAGGAAAGGGAAGTGAACGAACGAAGTGAATTGATCCCAGAGATCTCTTTCATTCTTGCATTCTTTCTCAAGATGATAGACGTTTGAAAACATTGGGATGATAACAAAAATAATAATATAACTAATAATAATTTCATAATTGCGATGTGTTATTAATATCTGTTAAATAAATTGTAGTCTTCACATTTTTATTTGAAACTTTTAATTTGTTGCCCTTGATTATATGCTTATTGAAATGATAAGCCAACAACCAACACACAAATCACGAATATAATTGGTTGTGGCTTAACTTGAGAACTCTGTTGCTTCAATTGTTTTTAGTGAACTTTTATGATTAAAGCTAATCCCTGAGTGAAACAATTTTATTAAGAAACTTTGTATATTTTTTACAATTTTTTCACTAAAAGTAAAGAACAAATGCTTCTGAAAGCCAAATTTTCTTTATGATGATATTGATGATGAAAATAGCTAGTTTATTACAAAGAATGACGTGTTATCTTATATGGAACTGGAGACTTGATGTTTCAGCTTACCTATGACATAAAAAATAGTCAACATTCAGTAAAATTGCTTCAAAGTTCATGGTACTCTGGAAAACTGCATAGTCATATGTTCGTTTTCAACGTCCCAATCTCTCAGTATTTTCCTTTATCCAAAGTGCCTTCTTCTACTTTGATATTTTAAGGTTACTTATTTTTCATTCAGTTTGTTTTTTTTTTATCTCGCATTGTTTTCACTATTTACTGTTAGTAAAAGTAGGTATGACAAAAACGCAAGACTTCATGCACATAAAACAAAAAAAATAAAACAAAAAGTTTCGTAGATAAATATGGTTTCGCCATATTAAAAAGTCAAAATTTTCTTATTAAGGTAATGACTTAGTTAAAAAAACAAATAATTTTCTTTGATTTTCGCAAATTTTGGGATATCTGAATAGATATTCTCAGGTCAGAATTCGAAGTCTACAAACGCAATCGAATTTTTACTTCCAAAAATCAAATCCGATGTCAATAAATAATTCATCCGAAGTGGGTAATAAAACATAACTAGAAAAGTTAACTTGCAAAAAATAAATTTATAATTTCAACCATTCATAAAACTACTGTATACCTCGTGCTTACAGTTTTAAGTTCTCTGATGGGTAGAGCATTAAGGGTAAATATGAATTGATTTTTTGAACAACTCGGTTTAGAGGTAAGGAACCAACCCGGATGTACCGACTGTTGGTGGGATCCGAGAAAATAAAACTATTCCCTCATTCATGTACTCTACGTATTCGCAAAGATCACGAGTGGTGTGAACCTTATTGAGAGTCGGTACTCGTGTTTCGTATTTTGGAATGACAAAATTTGTGTGTGGGATTTGTGTTCGCTACTGGGGGTTGGCAGGCTTGGCTGGACGTCGCGCATTCAAGTCACGCGGCGCCAGCTTCCGCTCGGGCCGGACTCTCCCCCCTCGCCCTCCTCACTCGCCAACCCCCCCCGCCCTCCGCCTCGCTCTCATATCTCCCGGGCATCTTGTTGCCTTATCGCCACCGCCTCCCGCGACGCTGTTTCTGGTTTGCTACGACCGCTGCGTCCAGAAACTAAAGTCTCCATGGCACCATCTTTTTATCCTATTTCCAGTGACATCAACATCACCCATTCTGCTGCTACTATTGCCACCACCAATACCACCACTATGCCCCACTTCCACCATTGCCCCCGCTCCCGCCCCCCACACTACCTCCCCCGCCCCTCCATAATGATTATCAGAATTACATCGCTACCACTATCACAGCCCCTATCGCCACCAGCATTGTCCCTATTACCACTTTATAACCGCACATAATGCCACTACCTCTGCCAGCACTGCCTTCATGTCCAACACCACTCGACTAGCCCAACAGCCCCACATACCTTACAGATTTGCAGTCTCCGCCGTCACACCTGATCGTCGCCATCCTGATTTACAAGTCCGCATTCTACTCTTTGACCACTGTCACCAGAATTGCACTACCACATCAACTCCAAACCCCCTTGTGCAAAGGAGATGAATAGCAGACTGTAGGGACTTTTCACATGCACATAAATTAATAAAAAGGAAGTGAATAAACACAGAGGACCACCTCGAATCAAGGAAAAGGATTTTAATAACAAGAAATAAAATATGGTTTCAAACAGAAGAACTATTAGTATTTACTTTGAAATAATTTCTAATTGGTAACAAACGAGACATAAACATATGACTAAATTAAGAACAGTATTTAGGAACTTGAATTTTATTTTGAATAAGAGAAGTAAGATTTCTTCATATAAATTTGCAGTTAATTGCTCTTAGTCACGAATTAGATTGAATATTATTTGGAACATCATTTGGTATTGTAGTTGTATAATGCTCTTGCTACGTTCAAAGATTTCAACATCGAAGAAATATTAACTTGATGCGATAATTTTACTGCCATAGCAGTTGATGTGATTGGTTGTAGCAGTTCGATATGCACCGCTTTTAATATATTGGTATGCGCAGATTGGAAAGAGTACGAAATGATGATCAGAACTAATTGTAGGAAAAAATGTTTATCTAATCAAAAGGATATATCATAATCGTAGATATTGATCAACAACAATTAATGTATATAAATTGTGGGATGAATGGCCAAAATCGGACAATGAATAACAATAATCTCGAGATGAAGCTGTCCACCCCTGCCGCCGTAATCTCGTTCCCTCTGGCGCTGACGAATCGCGGCCGCGGCTCCGCTTCGGGGATCAACGCGTCGGAGCCCCAGGCTGATTAGGGCCCGGGAGACGCGGGCGATGGGGCTGGGCGACGACCCCGCACTTGTCAAGTGTCGACCTGTTTGTTTCGCTTTGAATTGGGTTAGGGGTGTGCATTCCTCTCTAGAGATTGATTTTTTTTGTCCGGCCAGTGTTGTTTTACTACTTGTGACCTTTCGCGATCCATCGCATTTACATTGATAATGTATGTTTCATGTAATGGAAACAAAATTGTTGGTATTTGCAGTAATGGCAAGTTAATGAACTTCTAGTAACAAAATTTGAAATAAATGCATCGTATCACTATGAGGAAAATATTTGAATGTAATTACTTAAACATGGTCAATTGAAAAGTTGTAATTTGATGGATGGCATATGAGAGGCAAATACAGTTTGTTAGACCAAAAATGTCATTTTGTAGGTGGTGAATTGGATTTTCCGCGAATTGTTTCATTGCACAGAATTCTGAATAAACCCTTCGCATGTTCATAAAACTTCATTAAATAAAATATATACAATAAACTGCTATCTGCAACATTTACGGCAAATTGCTCCATTGTGAGAGTTGAATAACTGAAAAGTCTTTGTATCCTTAAAACAGAAGAGGATTTAATTACATTTCGTGTTTAAAACTTCCTGTTCTAAAGGTTCATGTAATAAATATGAATTCACAATATACCTACAATTTTAAAATTTCTGGATAATCATCAGGTTTTCGGGCATTTTCGGGATCTTTCACTCTAACAAAGCGTGAAACTCTCTTTTGATTGACATCTTCATTGATTCCAAAATGTGTTATGCGTTTTCTTTTCAATCAGTAAAATTTTTGCCGCTTATTTAATACACCCAAAGTTTTGACATTCGGCCGAGCTTTTTTTCTTCACTTACCTTTCAAAGTACACATTTCTGTATTGAAAGAAAACTAGTGTAAACATTCTTTATGCAGATGTCCTTACAAGACATATTGTATACATTACAATGTAGACTTTAGTAATTCTATAATGATTGTGTCATGCTCGTTAGTCATCGGTGAAAGTTGGCTGTCTTACAGTGTTGAACCAAGATCGCGCGGTTATTACACTATAAAGCTCGGCATTTTTACTGGACGATTCGAGTAAAAACGTTTACAGACCTAGACCCAGAAACAGCAACTTCACGGATTATTAATTTTACGAAATTGCTGCACTTAATTTCATTTACTACCGAAAATAAGTCACGCCAAACTTATACTATTAGTGTACGTAAATCGCACCAAATGTACACTAAAGCACTTACGTTTTACGTTTACCGCGCGTGAATTGCAAAATACATCGACACAATGCACAATCAACGCTGGGCCGCAGCGATCTAACCTCCCTATCCTTTCAATCTAACGAATAGATTTGCTATTTTCGACATATTATCGGGTAAAATCTACCTTAAAACTGTCTCGTTAAAATATGACTATCTGATTCTTGTGCGGAGGGCATTTTTTTATCTGACACGTCGTTAAATACTTTTCGAAGGCTCCTGAACCCTCGAAGTCACCTGAGCTGGAGATTTGCTGAGCTGAATGCTAAATCCGCGCATGCAATGGAATGCTCGTAAAATTAAGCGTTTTTGCAAGCATTCAAATTGAAATATGAAAATGTAAAGACCGTCGGGCGATACAATTTTTTCAGAATTTTATCGGAGCACTAGCCCAATACATCAATAAATATATATACTTAAGACACTAAGGGGTTTCTTTTAGAAATAAATTTAATTTCATTATTTATTTATAGATGTGGATGGAGAATACAATAGAATCACGCTAAAACGAATTCCGCAAATCCGAAATTTCGGGATCGTAATCCGAACAAAATTCGGGGTGGAGGAAAAAATGAACAAAACACCTTATTTGAATTAACTTAATTTATGAACGGAAAAGCATGAACACAGTATAAGTCAACCCAATTCTGAATACTGTACGTTGAATATACGTTAACACCAGCGACACCAACTGCGCTTCAACTCTTCTAAACAAAGTAGCAAATGCTACCGCATGCGATCGGCTATGTACGCACTGTACATAGGACTCCGTTGTTTGTAACACTGCCACTTCCGCATGTCGCTATTCTACGTTGCCATTTTATCATATCGCACGCTCCGTTGGATTGTGTCTTAAAATATATATTTGTACATGAAAAGTACATTTTTTCGAGTAATCCGAACATTTCCTAATCCAAAAAGTCCATATCCCTAATTAGTTAGGAATATCGGGGTTCTACTGTACATACATTTTTAGTATTTTACGAATGATTAACAACATAGAAATTGCTGCTTTAAGAAGTGAGCACAAAAAATTACTTAGCACTTAACGGCATTTACCTCCGAAAATAAACAGCGACATACATATATTATAATGTAATATGGATTTACGGATAATAATTATTCTTCGTAAATCCATCTTAGAAGCTTTCTACTTAACCAAAGTTGTTATTTTTTCTTTAAATTAAAACTAGTGATCCACAGAATGTGTTATCACATATTCCTATTAACGTCTTTTATAGTGAAACACTACATTTAATAATATATTAAAATTAGCAGTAAAGTTACAATTGAACTTAGCGAAGCGAATTTAGCGAGATTTTTAAGTTTGAAGAGCGACTGTTTTAAATGCAAATGTTCCTGACGGTTTCGTAGATACTCAATGTACAGCAACAGTTTGGCACACTGCTCACCATTTACATTAAAATTCCAGTAACTATAATTTTATGTCATGCAGTACATTTTTTAAGATAAGGTTGATAGCAGTATGCCCTACAATAGATCACTTCAACATAAATGTACCTCTCTAAATATAAAACATTTCAATAACATTTTCAGAAACATCTTCAACTCTGTTCACATTGAATAGTGGTCATATTGTTCCAGAATGTGTAAACGTTTCACATTGCTTCGATTTTTGGGAATAAGAACTGAGGGAGAAAACTGACTAGAAATGAAGAGATCATCTTGAAACCATATTTCTGTTTTTTTCGATTTTCAATGTACCTCATATGTAGTACTTTCCTGTTGTAACGTTTCCACAGCTCTTCCTTCTTGTATGTAATCGTAGGGGTTCAACTAGTTAGCTATTAAATAAATAATAGGTGTTGTCTGATATCAAAAGTATATTTTAACTTAAGACCTTTTCAATAGTTACTCTATCATTATTAGAATTCTGATGATTGTTGTTACGTTATCGAAAAGGTCTTAAGTTAAAATATACTTTTGACACCGGACAACACCTTTTATTTTTATAATTATTAGAAGGTATGCACCTCACCGGTTATCTTATTAATTAAAATAGTTATCTATTAATGTTTTAACAATATTACAGTGTAGATCTGTGTTATTTTATCTAAACTAAGTGTCCTATTTTATGGGTAACTAGCTATTTTGAACCATTCGTCAGAGTTCCTGGGGATATTCTTCGGAGCATTCCGGCGGTCGATAGATCGCCCCAGAGAGAAGTTTTTTTCCTAATGAGACGAGCACACGATTGGAGCAATCCTATAAATAATGAAAGCGCGCTGGCCGGTGATGAACCGAACAAGAATCTGGGGCGGACTGATCCGTCGCCATCGCCTACCTCTCTCTCTCTCTCTCTCTCTGCCGGCGAGGAGACGAAGAGCGCTTGTCTCGTGAAGGATGGGCCCCGTCGCCGATCGCTCGCCGCCGATGCAAATGCGGAGCGGGGCGCGCACATTGGGAGGCCGAGGCGGTGGCGGAGGCACGTCAGAAGTACTCGCATCTTGTGGAAAAGGAACTGCTTCAGCGAGAGAGAGAAAGTTGTACGTGTGGATGGTAATATTTTAAAATAGGACCGGATAAGTCGACCCTGCAGAATATTGGAATGAAGTAAAACATACCGGTACTTCGATATACCTCTTTTCTTTGAAAAAGAATAATGTTAGTTGAGTGGTACTTGTCTGCGTTGCAGAATGAGGGGTCATTATTTATTTTTACTTACGTATTTATCGTGTGGCGTGAATTTTCAGGGAGGTGGCACAATGGTCGCAATAGCGAAGCCAGAAAGCTCAGTATAGCTACTGTTGGGTCGCCCAAACAAGCCATTTTGTGTTGAGATGTAATTATGGCGTGGTGTTGACCGGAGAAACCACGAAAATCTACCTATAAGAGCAGCCGGCCGCAAGAATTCTTTTAAAGACGGCCCACGCTGAGAGGCTAGAGTCGAAAATCTTGCCACCCGCCGGTCGAGGTTTGGAGTTCGAAGCCCGTTCCGAACGGCGCAAGGCGAGGCGAGAGGGGGATGGAGATGGCGGAGTCGCTTCAGCGCAATCCACAACTCTTGGACGCCCCCGTGGGCAGTTTCATCCGCGCCCTCCCCCAATCGAGAATCCCCCGCGTGCGTCCTTCCTGGGTGGTCCTGCGGGTAATTTGTTGACAAAGACGCGCCAAGATGAATGCGCGTGCCTCCAGACGGTGGCCTGGAAAGACATCTCCGATCTTACTGATATGTATGTTCTTGTGAGTAAAATACTGCTCTTGGATTATTCGCCTACTTAATGACACTTGTAAAGAGTTCTTTATCTTTCAGAATTGACGCAGCAAATAAACCTTGACATAGTTATTGTATCACGTAAGAATATTTTTGCGACGTAAGAAAGTTCTTCAGAAAAACGTGCTGCCATATAGTATATTATTCGTAAATAATCACATCCATTGAAGTGATTGAAAACACGCGCTACTTTAAAGATTATGGAGTTTCCGGACCTGTATTTTACTTCTTAATATTTTAACGGGCTTGAAAGTATGCGGCAACATATCATTTTAGGTGTCATCATGTATCCTGCAATGTGTTTTTATAATTTAATGAATGTGCACTTGTTGGTCTCTTCGACACAGGGAGTAACTTCTCCAGAAAAAGTGAGGGAAATTTAGATTTATGATGTGGTTTTGTCCTTCTGAATCAATAATCTGTATGTAGATGGGAGAATCCAAGGTGTTTACGAGGTGTTACATATTCAAGAATAGAATGTCAAATTAGTCCAATTAGTTACAATTATATTACCACTGCGGTTATGTCACAAACAGGTTACGTCACAAAGACAATTCCATCACTTCTTTTATGACACCGCACATTAAAAAACCCTTTCTGTTATAGATTTACTCAGTAGGCAATGTATAGTTTTGCGGCACACACTCCGGGATGATTAAGAATCAAGTTAAGAAATTCTTTCCTAGTAGAATAAATTTACCCTAATGTTAACCACATGTTTACAGTTTTTACTTACTCTCCACATATTATAGTATAGTGTGGAAAGTATTAGAATCATCTAATCACTGCGATCTCAAATTTCCAGTCGTAAAATCTGTGCTTAAAGCTCTTTTGAGCTGTTTGCTCACAAGTCCAGTTAAGGTGTACACGTGCTGGTTCAAAGAAACTAAATAATGGTGCAAGTCACGAGGGGAAACACCAATTTTGTTTCCGAAAATCGAGATGTCTGAGAGGAAGGAGAGTCGATGTTAATGCCACGCGTAACTCTCTCTAATTTGAAACTTTTGAGCTGAAACTTACGGAATTCGTCAGGAATAATATCAAGTTGTGCCGTTCCAGTGATCGTGAAGATATTTTAAGATTGTTGTGTAATTTACATAAATCCCCTGTGTAATTTTCAAAAAAAATTTAAAAATTGTATCAAAATTTTATTTTCCCTTTGCTGGAACAGAAGAAAATACTTTTATAAAAACGATATTGTTTCGATTGTCATTAATACGTCGGAAATTTTCGAAATTGTAATCTTCAAATTTATTTTCGTACCTGTACTACACCTCCAATATTAAAGCCAAAGATTTATTAATCAATTCAATTTATCTCTGAACTTAAGATTTTAAAACAATGTCAAAAATATGAGTAATGGTTGAGTAATAACTAGGAGCACTATGAGGAAACGTTTCGGAATGCCGCGAATTCCCGCTAGGTTCGCCTTAATTACCGTTGTCAAAACGCCAACCAGCCTGAAAGGTTTGGAAATCAATAATAGATGAAAGTTCTTGAATATTGGAACTCTGGCGTTAACTCTATCAAAATATTTTTAATCAAATATTTGACTTTACTCATAATTTCTCTACAGATGATTTATATTTTCGTTGTTTTTTCGTCTTCCTCCACTTCCAATATTGTTCCAGTTTTCTTTTAAAAATAATTTTTCAATGATTTGTTTTAATGAACGACGAATTGATCAACTTATTATAAGAAATATGTACTTGCCAAGTATCTGATTTTGCCTTCATATAGATGTGATTTTGTGGCGCAATAATTTTAATAAGTAGGGTCACGCCCGTACTTCCAGTTATCGCATAGCACAGCTGACATTGACGATTTCTTTCCCATCCATGAAATATCAGGCCTAAATTTCTCACCTTTGCGTAGCGTACGTTTGATAAAATTATGAAAAATAATAGGAGCAGACGATTTTTCAATTACAATGTGAATGAAAGTAGTGAACTGAGTAAGACGAACAATTGTTCCATCGGAACGTGCATAATCACATTTTAAAATGTTAATATGCATAAAATGCTTAAATTATTTAAATAACAATTTGGGGAAAAATATGTATATAGGAAACAGGCTTGCCTACGTTCAAGCTCGCGGAGCTAAAAGCTGCGAGTTGGAGTCTCTGAATGTCATTGGTGTTCATCAAGAACTCGTGTGTCGTTCCCTTTGTCATTCTCCCATTGTTTCGTCCAAAACCTCATCCATAACCGTTCACCTCATAAGATCGTTATTTGCGATCTCTCCACCTCACTTCATGCAGTAGCAGGCAGGAGGAGCGGATTCAGTCGATCATTTTGGAGGGACCATCGTATATTTTTGTTAAATAATAAACATATTCGTTATTTTATTGTATATAATTCATGTACTGTAGATATACTAAACAGTAGTGTGTTTAAATAATTACGTAATTCAAACGTAAATAAATATTTAAAATAAATTTTGCCAAATAAAGGAAGGTTAACGAAACCTCTAGTCCTTTGGGGGGGGGGGGATCAGGTTCCCTGGATCCGCCAGTTGCATGCAGTGGTAAACCACTACTGTCGAGGTCGTCCTGGAAAGAGGAGCTCATAAAGACATGAACTTCATCTTTCTACTGCATTCGATAATTGATTGAAGATCTCATAGTCAAGGGAAATTGATACTGAAATAATAATGTGATTTTATCGAGACATACTATCTTCCCGTTCATCTGTCAACGATGATTGGTGTAGAAAAAGGGTATATCCTGCTATATTTATCAGATTTACACATGAAATTTTGATTTTAATTCCATGTAATATATTTATATGTACAAATTCATTTATTATATTCTCGTTTATATACGAGCTCAACATGTTTCATATGGCCAACTAAACGCATTGTGACTTGTTATAACAACGTCCAAATAACATTGGTTCTTATATAAACCTTCGGACTGTACACATGCAACAATAATTCTCAGCTCTATCTTTAGATTGTGTACCCATGAAGAGTAACATTATGACGTCAAGGTATAAGCCGTATACTTGCAGCATTATTTCATTTTGAGCGTTCGTCTTTGAGCTTGACGAATTTTATTCTCAATCTCAACTTTAATTTCAACTAAATATAATACTATTTTGAGCTGAAATTATTGATGATTGATGTTGATATTATCTCTCACTTGAATTAACCACATTTTATGTGAAGAGTCATTTTAAATAAATAAATTATTACGTCAAATGTAAACTTAATAAAGTTAACTTTTTAATATTATTAAACAGTTTAAATATCGCCATTAAATCATAACTGAAGATTGTAACTATAATGAATGGAATTATTTAAATTTATGGAATGCAATTGAATTCATTTAGAATTTCAAATTATTATTGACAATTAAATTATAGATGGTTGTTATGGTTAGCTGATGGATGGCTGTTTGGTTAATTGAAATATGAAGTAATTCTAATGTTTTCATCGAAGATAATTTCACGTTTGTTTTATTATTTTTATTATTATCATTAGTTTTATTATTATTAATTATTTTTTTAATTTATCACTTGTACCTTCGTCCACTTATTTTTAACTAAAAATAGTTGCCCTTGGTTTGTAATTTGTTCTGGTTCCATTAGCTATCTGCACATTCCCGACTTCAATGAGCACGGTAACTCCCCTGTCCCGAACAAGTTTGTTCATCGACTGCAGTCACTTGCCCGTGGGGACCATCCTTCAAACAGTGGAAGACAAAGGAAGACCACTACTGCCATTTACTCACAATAGTAGAGCTATTAAATGTATAAATCTATTCAACCACAGTCGTCAATATACGAGAATGTCAATATTCGTAGAATAACACTCATCAACTTAAAGAGAAATAAAGTATGCTAAAATAAAGAGATGTTTATTATTGTGGTACCTTAACGTTTGTCAAAGAAAGTGTAGGGTACTTAGTTTTCGACTGTTTACATTATCGGCGTTCGACTCATCTCCAAATATCGTAATTTATCTCTTTTGAACATCATCCCATCCATCAGTATCCACCTGCCGTCATTTATGATTATTCTGCAACCCTTTATGCAGGGTACGGCAATGGCAAACCACCGTCATTTGTGCATAAAGAAAGAAGCCTTCTCTATCAACTAAGTTCGCAATCGAATATGGCAGTGAATCATAATGATGATAAATGAAGGCCGCTTGCTTAAAAATGTGTTATTTATTGCCGAGTGATATCTCCCGCCCTCCTACCAAAAAAGGAGGTTAACTTGGTTTCCGACTTGTCCTGGCCCCATTAGCTACTCGCGACTCATCTGCAAATTCCAGCTTCAATCAGCGCGATGACTTCTGTCCCGGGCAAGCCGCTCTATCGGCTGCCACCCCCCCGCCACCTCCCCCGCCCCCTGGCCACCACCTCCCCCGCCCCATCACGGCCTCCCTTCCCCCCGCCACGCCCCGGAACTCCTCCCCGCTCCCGCGCTGTCCCCCGCCTCTTGCCCCGTCCCGCGCCCTCCCCTCTGCTCTCTCCCCTCTGCGCCGTCCTGCCCTTCCCTCTTCGCTCTCCCCTCTGCGCCGTCCTGCCCTTCCCTCTTCGCTCTCCCCTCCGCCCCGCCCCGCCCCGCCCCGCCCCGCCCCCAGAGCACCCTGCGCGAGCACGTAACTCGTGCGAAAGCCGACGTTGATTGCGGGAATATCTTAATTTGGACGCGTCCGCGAGCGGCGGTCGCCCGGGGCGGGAGGGGGGCGAGCGAGCGCCCATGACAAACGCGCGCACGCGGCGTCCATCACCGCGCCGCCGGCCGACGCTAATGCAGCAGCAGCAGCAGCACCCGCGGGGAGCAAGGAGCGATGGCCGATCAATCGCGGACGGGCTGTCGCGGCCGCGGTGCGGTGCGATGCGTCCGTCGGCGGAGAGTGCAGCGCGGCGCGGCGCGAGGTCGTCAGGGCTCCACTTGGCGCTTGGCCCTCTGTCCGTCTGCCTTTGGGCGCCGACGACACGCGCGGATTGACCGCCCTCGGTGTGAGGCGCTTGATTGATTGTTTTGTTTCCGAGTTCGTCATCTCTTATCGTCGTTAGTCCCGTAAGCGAAGTGCGTGCCGTATCGCTGGAGATGGCGGTGTTCCTTCTCCGCTGGAGCGCGAGATCTGGCGTTGAGCTTCGATCGCCCAGCGGGGTTTCCCACTTCCAGCTATCTCCACTAGCGAGCTCTTCACACCCAACTGGTGTTTGCACTGAGGTAGAGCAGTGCTGGTCAGGGTGTGTGCGTGTGTGTTTGTGTCAATGGAAAGGAGGGGAGGGTGTAAATGTTGGTGAAGGGAAGATCACGCGCGGTCCGTGGCCCGTTTTTGGTTCTGCACCGGCATTTGCCTGATTTTGATAGCGGAAACCACAGAAAACTGTGGATCAGAGCAGTCGATTGCTAGAAGTTTCTTCCAGACAACGGCTCGATTAATTCGTTTAGTTCTATAACCAAGGTCGAAAATTCGACACCATCAGAACTCAGACCCAAGAACCACCCGGTCAGAGGCAGTGTGCTGGCAAGAGTTTCGTGACGTCTTTGGGTCTTTTCGTCTGATGATGATTGTTCGTTAGCAGCCAGAAACCCAATTTTCTTTTCATCCATGTCAAGAAAACTAAAGGTGTTTCAGAACAGCATAGATGTTCTCGCTCTAGTTTCAAAATTCTTTAGTATGGGATGTCTTCATTATCCACCCCGTTTTCTTCTAACATCGATGCCTATAGGATATTTCTTCACATTTTCTCAATTTTTCACCTGTTACATTTTTGAAAACTGAAAAGGATTCACCGAAATGGCGTTTGGATTATGTTCTTCAGTATATTTACTATTATCCATACAAATATTCTAAAAAAAAACTTCAGTAGTTTTTGAGAAAATCTTGTTCTAAAATTAAAGAGTTAAAAAATTTAAAAAATATTTGAACCATTTTTGTGAAAATGTTTCAAATGTCTCAAGAGTTCATGTAAAATGCCCTAACAATTTAAAGAATTCTTTTCAAAATTGCAAGGCGTCTAGTCGATGTAAATATATAAGGAAATATTCATTTTGAAAAATGTCATACGACTATTTAAGTCGTTAATATTCCGAACCGGCGAACGGATAGAGTGACTGAGGGACATTTTGAATGAAACCTATTTACAAAACTCTAATTTCCAGGAGAATGATTTTATCTTGAGTGGATCCATTTATTTTGTAGCCAAAGACAAACGTGTTTCTGTGTACATTGACTGCCTAGTCAACTATCTACACAGAGGAATCAACCTTTGCAGTATCTCATTTTAGATAATGCGGAGCAATAGTCACATCTAAAAATTAAGTTATTTTTCAGAAACATAACTTAAAGCGAAACAATATCGTACATTTCGCGCCCAAATATAATATGTTTTACTCCATCGGTAATGTTGTGCCGTATCTCATGAACTTCTTAGTAGTAAAAGTAGACTGTTTATTAAAATCATTTTACTTTACTTAAAACTGAATATTTTTGACTTTAGTAAGTTTTCTTGTGCAATGACGATATGTGATCAAATAACAGGCATGATGATAAAAGAACTTGAATACTGCATGAAAAACAGACACAACCCCGCAATGCCTCCATTATTTTATATAGTTCTTCGGTTTTTCTCCCATATTCTCCCTCTCTCTCCCCCCTCTCTCTCCCTTTCTCTCTCTCCCCCTCTCCCCCTCTCTCCCCCCTCTCTCCCCCTCTCTCCCCCTCTCTCCCCCTCTCTCCCCCTCTCTCCCCCTCTCCCCCCTCTCTCCCCCTCTCTCCCCCTCTCTCCCCCTCTCTCCCCCTCTCTCCCCCTCTCCCCCCTCTCTCCCCCTCTCTCTCCATCTCTCTCCATCTCTCTCCATCTCTCTCCCCCTCTCTCTCCATCTCTCTTCCCCCCTCTCTCCATCTCTCTCCACCTCTCTCCCTCTCTCTCCATCTCTCTCCCTCTCTCTCCTCTCTCTCCCCCTCTCCCCCCTCTCTCCCCTCTCTCCCCCTCCCCCCTCTCTCCCTCTCTCCCCCTCTCTCCCTCTCTCTCCCCCTCTCTCCCCCCTCTCTCTCTCTCTCGATGGTGCTGCATTCTAGGCTAGGCTTGCATCCTCATGCCCATCAATACCAAGAGAATGCAGGAGCAGTACCCTAACAAGAAAAATTATGTAGACGCGTGCAAGACACACTCGCAAAGATGTAGGTTGTTTGCACAAATATAAATTACGGTACACTCTCTATATTACAAGAACATATTGGTGTAGATTTTAGATGTTTTCTTCATTATACAATTCAATATACTGAGATGCCACTGAATAATTACTTTAAATTGATAGATAAATTGAAGAATAGTTGTGACAGCTTACCCGCTATAACACGCGTAATTACTCTTTAAATTCTATGCAACCCAATGTAAATTAACATATTTTAACCTTCATTTGGTACTTTAGAAACTATTAGAACAATATCATTTCTTGCATGTAATTATTATAATTTACATGTACTTGTATATGTCTTTCAGTCACTGTCAGTTTTTTGAACCTGACTTACAGCTACATAACACAGCTCATGACTACTACATACAACAATTTGTGTTGCACACAGTATCCAAAACAACATTTGGTGGATGTTGATGTTAGGTAAGCACGATTTGGATAATGCGCACTATTAAAATTGTTTTCTGAGGTTCTGAATTGTGCTGTGTCGTTTCATCTTGTGGAAAGCTCGAAAATAAGACTGAAACGTCACCTGTAATGAAATAAGCAATAGTCGCCAGTTCGCAAGAACAGTATCTAAAATTGTTTCCGCTATGGCAGAGACCCCAGATCGAAATGGTCATTTCTGCTTCATCGCACCCCACCGCAGCCTCATCCCCTCCCCTTGGACGGCGTCGCGTGCCATTTCGTGCCGCACCGGCGCGCTCTGGCGAGCACTGCACGTGGCGAGCACTGCGCGCGATTCGCGCGTCTCCTGACCCCCCATTCGCGTAATTGCGAATTCTCCAGGAGCCCCCTCCCCTCCATCCCCCTCCTCCCCCTCCCCCCTCCGCCGCCCTCGCCCATCCATCTCGTAGACGCGCGGGCGGCGCCCCGCCCTAATGGCGATGACGATGATGCATACCGGGGTATTTATAAAAGCACATCCGCTGTTTTATGTGGAGGTCCGTTGATATATGGTGTTTTACATCAATATTACAGGCGCACGGATTTATGAGTGGGGCGCGCGCATCCGTCATGCAGCCGCCCCCTCCCCGCCGCCCCCGCCGATGCCTCTTTTGTTTCGTTTATCAATTTTCAGTTGGCCGTGGAATTCCCTGGGCGCGTTGTGGACTCGGGGGCCGTGTTCGGGCATGCAGGTAAGCGGGCGGGTCGGAAATACCTCCGTCGCAGGGTGGTTTTTGTGGCTTTCGTCCTGCCTCTCCTGAATGAAGTTTTTCACCGCGTCTCTTTCATTCATGTCCGGCCAGTGTGAGACAGCGCCCAAGAACGGTTTTTACATGAAACTTTCAGGCGGTGGTCTTTAGATAGCGCACTCAGAAACGCGTGGTGTTTAATATTAGAAAATACATTTCAGGAAACGCAGTTAATATGACGCAACACACCAACTTAATATTCGAATCTTGATCCACATAGAGGAATTATTTGAATGATGTGAAGTAGCATTTTATTGCCTTCAGTAGTGCTTTCATTGGCAGCCGTTGAAGCGTATCTCTTTTGCAATGACAACGTGATTGTGCAGTAAAAACTTAATTACATTTTGCAAAGACCTTCAGCGTTATAAAATCTGTTTTTACAAACTTACAAACATGTCGATTGTTGAAGCATTTTTCGTACTCGTCTCAATATCATTTGTGATAAGATAATGTTCAATCGGAATTATTTTCATTCCTTTCAAATTTCTTGCTCCAACTGAGAGCAAACTTCGTAATTACTCCATGCTGTCAACCTACATATTCAGTAAAGTTCGAGGTTTTATGAAATGTATTATAGAAAATCGCAAAAGAAATATACTTCTACAAAAATTAAAAGTTGCGTCCCTCTTGAACACACAATTTGTGACGGTTACGTAATAACACTTTTTCAACATTCATTTGTGAAATTTTCGAAAAATTAAAAGATTGCATCAAAGAAACGTAAAACAAAAAAATTATGTATTGTTATTCAGTGCATTTAACTCTATTCATTTAAACGTTTTAAAGAAAAATGTCAAGCCGTTTTAAGAAAATGTTGTTTTCATAACTGACTTCACGCCAAATTAGGCGAAACCTACACATTTGTGTAATAAATATACCTGTCCTTATTTAAATATCTATTTTTGAAGAATATATTCAATTCTGAAAAATATTTCTATCTTCAATATTCAACTTGCAGAAAAAAAACAAAAAATTCATTTTACAATTTTCAAACATTGAAACAATTTAACAAAAATCGGATCCGATTCATGACCCGAACTTGCGTGCGTTCCTCTCTACCTGAGAAAAATTGTAAACAAAAAAATTGAGTCCGTTTTTTAGAAAATTTTGAAAATGTTGTTGGGGATTAATGTAGTAAAATACCTCCAAAACTAAAATATACGTTTCAAATTCAAGGGGTCGTGACATCAGCCAGATCGATCCGGGAACATCAATTTTGATGAAACTCGGACTGACGGACGGACGGACGGACGGACGGACGGACGGACGGGCGAACGGACGGGCAAACGGATGGACGGACGGGCGAACGGACGGGCGAACGGACGGACGGACGGACGGGCGAACGGACGGACGGACGGACGGACGGACGGGCGAACGGACGGGCGAACGGACGGACGGACGGACGGGCGAACGGACGGACGGACGGACGGACGGACGGACGGACGGACGGACGGACGGACGGACGGACGGACGGACGGACATTTTGCGGGAAATCGCTTTTTCGGCAACAAGGACCCACAAACAAGGATATTGACTACACATAGTTTAAGAGGAATCTATGGTATGTACTATGTATAGGAATATGAATTATCTACTTTTTCGAAATGAGATGTGCGACTTTTTCTGCTGAAAAATAATCGTTTTGGGCGCAGCATTACGTAACATACTCTCTTTACTATGCGAGTAATATAGATATCATTGTTCACAGTCTCCAAAGCGCACATGCTTAAGACACCCATGCAAGCGACACAATGCAACCGTAGTAAATAAACCCTACCGGGGTTTAAAATAAAAGTATATTTTCAATTATTATTTTAGCTAGTAAATTTATACAACATAAATTTATACAGCGTCAGTGGAGGAAAGATAGAAGACGACCTCAACGCCACCAGGAGGACCCATATAAGATGACCTCAAGGATAGGATGCAGAAGAAAACCTTCGCATGACGAACAGGACCTCAAAGGGGTAGGCAGAACTCCTAGCCCAGTGAAGGCAGTCTGCCTAGGGATGGTGACCCGAAAAGATACTCAGCAGGTCAGAAGGCTGAAAGTTGGCAACCCCAACATCTGACTATCCATCTGTGGACCGGTAATCCGCAATGGAGAAATAACTCTTACTCGAATTCCTCACAGTAAAAAGCCGGCTGACAATGGAAACCGACCTACGCGCGCAAATGGACAACGATTCACGGAAAAATTAAAAACTGCCACTTGGAATGTCAGAGGGTTAGGAATAAAAGAACAGGAATTAGAAAACATTTTAAAAGAAAAGAATATAAATATATTAGTAGCCACTGAAACAAAGAAAAAGTTAAAAGGAACTAAAGATTTAGATAACTACTGCATGCTGTACAGTGGAGTACCCCAAAATGTCAGAGCAAAAGCAGGAGTAGCCTTATTTATAGATAAGAACTGGAAAAATAAGATAGAAAGTTACACCTTTGTAAATGAAAGAATAATAAAAGCTCGAATAAAAATATGTAGAGGATATCTAACAATCATAGGAGTATATGCTCCGGAAGAAGGCAGGAGAGAAGACACAGAAACATTTTATGAACAACTACAACAGGAAGTACACAAAACTAATAAAAACGATCACTTAATAGTATGTGGAGATCTAAATGCTAGAGTGGGAAACTCACCAATCCCAGATATTGTAGGAAATTGTGGAGAAGATTATATAAACATGAACGGTCGGGAGCTGAGACAATTTGCCAGCATGAATCATCTCTAAGTGACAAATACCTTCTTTCGAAAGAAAGATATTCACAAGTACACATGGACAGCTAGAGGATATAGATCGATAATAGACTACTTCTTAATAAATGATAAACTAAGACCTCAGTTGAATGATGTGAGAGTATTTAGAGGATGTGATATAGGCTCAGATCACTATATTCTAATAGCTGATTTTAGGATATGGGCAAAATGGAGAAAGATTAGAACCAGACAAAAAATACCTCAAGAAGAAGTATATAAAATACATTTACTTCAAGAAGAAAGTGTAAGAAATCTCTACCAAGGCAGACTCCAGAAGTACCTTCTGGAAAAACCAACTGAAGACAACCTAGACTTAGAATGGGAAAACGTACGAGAATGTATTCAAAGAGCTGCAATGGAAGCCCTAGGGAAGAAAAATAAAATTAGAAGTAGAAAGGGCCTACGGATCTGGAATGAAGAAATAGCGCAAGCAGTAAAGGATAAACAGAAAGCATATCTACAATGGATCCAAAAAAAAGATGAGGAATCAAGAAAAACATATAAAGAAAAAAGAAATGCAGCTAACACAATCGTGAGAAGAGCACATCAAAAGTCTTGGGATAAATTTATAAGCCAAGTAGAACATGACATACACGGAAGACAAAATATTGCTTACAAAGTCCTAAAACATATAAATAAAGAAGAAAAAGATGTTGCAAAAATAGGTATGATAAACAAAGATTTATGGAAAAGGCATTATAGAGAACTTTGGTGCAGGAATTTAAGCAAAAATGAAGAACAACAAAGAGATTGCCAAGAAAAGGATGAGACAGTCGATTTGATTGACATACAGGAATTGAAAGAGGAATTGAAAACAATGAAAAACAGGAAAGCTTCAGGAAGAGATAAGTTAAATACAGAACTGTTCAAATATGGTGGAACGGTGTTGTTATGGAGACTGTTACACATAATAAACGAATGCTGGCAAAAAGGTAAAATTCCAGAGGAGTGGAAAATAGCAGAAGTTATATCGTTATTCAAAAAAGGCGACCGAAACGAATGTAAAAACTATAGAGGGATAAGCTTGCTCAACTGCATATATAAATTGTATGCCAGAATAGTAAATAAAAGTCTGAAAAGTATTGCAGAAGTACTGATGGGAGAAGAGCAAAATGGTTTCAGGAAAGGAAGATCGACCACTGATAACATCTTCATAGTACAACAAATATTGGAGAAAAGAAGGGAATATAACCTGCAAACTCATCTGGCATTTATAGATTTCGAAAAAGCCTTCGACAGTGTAAATAGAGATAAACTTTGGTACATCATGGAAAAACAAGGCTATCCACGACATCTAATAAAGGTGGTCAAAATCCTTTATGAAAATACTAAAATAGTAATAAGAATAGGAAACACAGTATCTGAAGAGATAATAACAAATAAAGGGGTAAAGCAAGGTTGTCCTATATCACCTACATTATTTAATATCTATGTACAGGACATAAGTAAGTCTTTAAAACAGAAAGTTGACACTGGTATAAGAATGACCAAAGAAGAGATATTAACGATTTTATTCTATGCTGATGACGCAGTTATTATCCAGGAAACAGAAGACGAACTACAGAGAGTAGTACACCACCTTAATAAAATTTGCAAAAGCTATGACATTAATATATCAAAAGAAAAAACAAAAGTGATGGCATTCAGGGGGAAGGACACAGTAAGGTCAAAAATTGTCATTGAAAACAAAATTATAGAGCAAGTTCTCTCCTTTAATTATTTAGGGTGTCAAATAAGTTATGAAAAAGATAAAGATATTGACAATAAATTAATGAAATATCAAAAAATATGTGGAACGATACACAACACTTTAAAAAATAAGACAAGACCGGAAACAAGAATTAAATTTTACAATACCATGGCAGTTCCTACATTACTCTACGGCTGCGAAAGCTGGGTATTAACACAAAAAACACTGACAAGAATACAAAGTAGCGAAATGAAATTTCTGCGAAGAATAAAAGGTTGCACAAGAGAAGACCGAATAAGAAATGAAGAAATAAGAAAAGAGTTACAAGTGACATCAATTAATACTAGAATGCAAGAATATAGACAAAGATGGGTAGAACATCTGGAAAGGATGAGTGATAGAAGACTTCCTAAAGCAGCTTTCTTGTACGCGCCGAGAGGAAGAAGAGACGTGGGAAGGCCACGAAAACGATGGAGAGAAACTGTGAGGACGGAACAGGCAGTAGCCTAATCCATGAAGTGAAGAAGAAGAAGAAGAAATTTATACAACAGTAATATTTTAAAATGTTTAAATTCATTAATAATTTGATATTGATATTTATACGGACCTTTTTATTGATATACTATGGTAAACAGTTTTTTCTTTATTTTATGTAGAAATATGTTCATGAATAAATTAAATATAATTACAATATATTTTAAATTTTCAGATTATTAAAACTGTAAAATATTTAAATAAGGGAGCAAATGAAACTATTTTTGTTACAGTCTAAATTTATATTATCTATATTAAAATAACACCAAATTTTTCAATTATTAACTTTTATAACCTTTTTTATTATATGGAAATTTTTTTAGTGTTAGAAATATAGTATGAAATTATTTTATACTGAGTCAGTTCACTGACGCCTAAAATAATTGGACTCTGCTATCTTTACATTAATTAAATATTTGACAATGAACGATAGGAATGTATCGTATCGACAAAAATTCCGTTTGCAACAGCCTTCGTGGCCTTCGCTTCTGAAATGCGGAGAATTTCCAAAGGATGACATTGGGCTGGATCCCATTTCTCCTAACAAGGTTTCCCTTCATCTCTCTCCTCGGGGTGGAAGGTAGAAAGCCGCTTTAGCACCGGCAGCGCTTCCAGTGGGATCCTTCAGGAAATTCTATCTCGTTCCTCGAAAAGGTGTGCCGGGCGGAGGGCCTGCAGTCTGTGTTTAGTGTTCTTATTTAAGCCTCGACGCACCATCTCGGGGCCTTTCCGAAGTCTGTGAAAGAAGAAGATGCGCAAAGGGCAAGAATCAAACATCACGACATTCCTTTTGAATGTAAGGATCTATTTTCTCGGAAAGGAATGCCATTCAAGGAGGGCTCCCGATTTCTGCCTCTCGAGAAATGAACGGCGGAGTTGAACGGGATGAGCGTTCGCGAGAGCAAAGCGACTTGCGAAGATTGTGTGCCGGCATTAAGCATGCATGTTTATATGCAATATTCCGTAGTATTCGTCTAATTTAAACATTTTTTCCTTTCATTGTTTCTGAATTAAATAAAATAGAATCACATCGCATTCAAATAAGAAATTTCATTTACTTTTTCGATTTTTTTGAGGACATCCGTATAATATCGGCGTTGGAAAGGATATAAAAATCATGCCTTATTTAGTTGTATCAAATAACAGGAAAAAATACTTGTAAAAACGATATTTCGTACTCATGATAAAATATTTCCCAACACGAGTGTGATGGACAGGGTATAAATATGGAGCAGACATTCTTTGAAGAGGTAAATGAAGATAATTAAATTTAGAAAATGCCAAACTAGCTTCGAAATATAAAACAAACTAAGAAAAATTGTAAAACGTCAAAATACTTTACCTATTGCCTTGCATTAATTATCTTTCAATTTCACAATTACGAGAAAGTTGATTTGTAAAATAAAGTCAATACCGAATCTTAACAACTAAATATATGTTTGAAATCAATTTTTTTAAATGTGCATTTTTATAATTCGTTCGGTTTTTTACGGTTTTAAAGTTCATATTTTCTTGAAGCTTTTTGGTGGCTTTGGTGGAAATACACACCTCAAGACATTACTTCCACCTTGAACGATACCCCGAGAAAAAAGATCATTAACATTTTGTTTATTTTTTTAATAATATGAAGGTATTCATGAAAATAACTCTTGCGCTATTTGATTTGGTGAACTGTTTTACATCTGTTCAAAATATTATAGAAAAAAGTTGGAGCTCTTGTGAAAAAATGTTGTTAACGACTTTTTTGAAATTTAATGAGAATTGATTCAAAATTAAGTGCAAACTACTAGTAGATTGAAAAATCTTTTCATGAAATCACTTAAAATATTAATATTGACAAATATATAGCATTAATAAAATAATGTTTAGCTTCAATAATGGTGTTAGTGGGGTTTGAAAATTTCAACTTTTGCAATTTTGCAATATTTTAAGTGTTGTAAATAAAATTGTTGCCATATTTATAAGCGCACTTCAATATTTTGAGCAAAGACGATATTAGAGGATATTACAGACAGTTGAAACAGTTTTTGGGAGAAAATTGAAGGTGTGATGGGAACTTCACATAAAAATTACAAGATCAATTTCACTTTAGTGGGTCTAAAGTTAAATGAAACATATTGGGAAAAATCCATTTTGAAAAAAAATTCAAAGGTAGATGTTCACGGTAGTCTTGTTTGTACGGTTCATTGTTTGTTGTGATATATTCACTCTCAGAATATCCTTTAATTTCCACGGTACCACCAGAAGTTTTTACGCTTTAAGAGAAATGAATATTTTATACCGGCGTATATTTGTGAATGTTTTGGCTGAAAGAAACACATTTACAGGATGAAGCATTTCGCGCAGTAAACACACACCAGCATGTTACGTACAACAGTAGCAATAATTAATTCCTTTCAGGTTTTGATTTCTAAAGTCTAAATGACCATAGAAAGTGAATGAATTGACTGAAATAATTCTATTATACTACTTTGTAAAAATACAACAGTTGAATTATACAAATACATGATATACACAATACATACAAGATGCATAAAAGATACACAATACATACATACAACAATATAATATATGCCATATACTAAGCCTTTTCCTGTATTTATCAATATCACGGATCCTTTCACCTGTATCCTCTAATGACCTCCTCACCGTATCCTGAATATTACACCTTTTCCACATTCTTCCTTCCTAAAAAAACAGACATCTTTTTAAAATATTTTCTTAATATTCTCCTTCCACCTCACAGATCGTACATTTTTTGCCTCACTATGGAGCAAATATTTGATCGTTTGCAAATACTACGTTTGTAATTTCCTTTCAAATAGCTGTGAATATCATCCATCTGAATAAATTTATACAATTTATTAAATTTTGAAATTTATATTTTTTCATTATGATCGTGGGGCCGCGCTAGATGCAGAACTGTTGTAATGCGGGCACAGATTTTCTGAATTTACGTATTTTCGTTTTTCCTCTTTTGTACCCTAAACAATATGGGGTTTCTTCGACAAAATGTAGAAACATCTTCGGCGCTTGGACTGTCTCTAAACACAACCTTCTGGACATTAAATCAGAAGGGAGAACGATAAAATATCGGATGTGCAATAACGAAGCATATCTCAACAAAATTGCGTAGGAAACAGTTCTTCGTCTAAAAAAGGAGAAAAGAGTGATGCGTTTTTTACCGCATGAAATGACTTATACTATGTACAATGAATTGTAAACTTTTCCTTTCCAGGACTAGTAATTAATTAGAGTGAGTAAATGAATAGAAAGTTGCAAGCGTGAATACAAATAATGATGAATGCTTATGAAGAAACGGTGAAATATACACATGGTGAATGAGAAAATCTCAAGAAATACTATTAAGTGTTACTGACCACTACAAAATCCTCATAAGTTTACAGGGATATGAAATACTAACCTAAAAGTATAAGACCTTTTTTTAACCACTGCTCTGTCATTAAGAATTATTAAATATGTTGTGGCAAATATTTTAAAGCTTTTATTAGTGAATTATCCTTTAATTTTTGCTCTTTTTATTTTATTTTAAAGTTAAGTTTTCGTTTGCTTCGCACTCCATAGTGTAATACTAATATTTTGCCATTTTTTAAAAAATCTTTTGAAATATCATAAGTACAAATATACAACCATTGACTTTTATGAAACCAATTATGCAAAACCTACAAATGTTAAGAATTGGAATTATTTATTATTTTTTCAATAAATTATTACACATACGGAACGGAATTTCATATTTTTATCTTGAACCTTACTTGTTTCAGTTTACAAGATAGTTACTCAGAACTAGCACAATCTCAAGTATTATCCTTGAATAAGATTCAATGCCGCCTAGAATTAATAACAAATGAATTGTAATACTATAATTATTAGCTGTATTATATGTTGGATAAATATAAGTGGTATCAGTATAGAAGTTCAAGTTTTCTCAACTTATTCTAACAAACATGTTTTCTATCACAAAATGATCACAAAAACTTTCCGTACAAAACGTGAGTCGTTTGCCGGTGGACTATCATCTAGGGGGCAAACAATCACCTACTACCTGGGTCTCGTTTTAAGTGGTCACGGACAGGTAGTTTTCGAAGCGAGGTTTGGTGTTGAAATTCGTGTTTAGCTGGGTTTTCCACACCGGGTGCGAACAAAAAATACGGAATGCGTAGGCTCTCATTGCTTCCGTCGCCTTTACTCCCCCTCCGACAGAGAACCACTCACTTGTCATTCTTGGACGGCCGCATTATTTTCATCTTGGAACTTTATCACTCACGTTCGCATATGTGGTGTGGTGTTTCCATCATTTTCGCTCTTATGATCTCGTCCCCATATTCGTCCTTTTTGTTTATCAATTACAATTCTTTCATGAACGAGGAAATCGCTGAAGCACCCTAGCCCAGCTAGAATCGCTACAGCCAGTTAGGACAATAACTGTGAACTGTGAATTGTGACTAAGAAATGTGTTGTAAGAACGTTAATTGCCTAACATAACCATGTCCAAGCAGGAAATGGTTATTGCTTTTCCCTTTGTCAGGAGTCCTTTGACCTTAATGGGATGTAATGGAATAAATAATAATAATAACAATTATTTTAATGAAATATTTTTTTATTATTATAGTACAGTGATGCTTTATTTGATAAATGTTCAAAAATGTATGGCAATTTAAAATCTACTGCTTCGGATGAATCAGGCCTGGGTTAAGTGCGGAGTGGATTTAGTGATCGCTCCTAGGCCCCCGCAGTAAGACAACACACGCACAGCAAGCTGAAGTAACGAACAATAAAAGAGATAGAAAAAGATAGATATCGATATCAGTAACGCCTTTAACTCGGCCAAATGGGAAGAAATCTTCAAGACTCTGATAGAGAACACCCCGGAGTACCTCACCAGTATGATAAGGGGCTACCTAAGCCACCGAAAGATAATTTACGAAGGTGAATGAGAATCTTTTAAAATTGAAATGACCTGTGATGTCCCACAAGGTTCCAAACTTGGTCCTGTCTTATGAAATATTATGGAAGACATTTTACTGGGCATACAATAATAATGGCAACGGTTGAAACATCGGCCTTACTAGAGGTCATCGTGAACTACACTCTGAGAAGAGTGATGAGGTGGCTGACGTCCAAAGGTCTGGAAGTGGCTGCCTATAAATCGGATGCGTACTCCTAACAGACAGACGATCCTACCCCTACCCATTATTTCCAATAGGCAAGGAAAAAATAGAATGTCGCAAGAACCTTCGCTACCTAAAAATTGAGATTGACAGGAAGCTACGTTTTGGACCACACGTTACCGAGACAACAGAAAATGCACTAGCTATAGCAGCATCGCTTTCAAGATTCATGCCGAACACCAGGGACCCCAGCGACAAGAAGAGGCGACTTCTTATGAGTGTGATGCTCTTGAAAATGCTCTATGCAGCTCCGATCTGGACAGAACCCCTTCAAAACAATAATTTGATAAGGAAAATTCAGATTGTCCAAAGGAAAGAAGCCCTACTCATAACGTCGGCGAATAGAACTCCATTGGAAAGTCTTGTTCTTGTGATAGCGAACGTCCCTCCTATTGACTTGCTTGCTCTAGAAAGAAAGAAGTTTACGACTACTCCCATGAACAAGAAGGCAACGGACGGCGAACACACCAGGATAGGGATAGCTAAAGAAAAAGTGATGCAGAGCTGGCAGAAGCGCTGGGACATAGAGGAGAGCTGCAGATGGACTCATAGGCTCATCCCGAATATATCCAAATGGATAAGCCGCAAACATGGGTCCGTAACATACCAAATAACCCAGACATTCGCAGGGTGTGAATGTTTTAAGGCATACCTCAAGAGAATCAAAAAGGCAGAAGACGCGGTGTGCTTCTACTACAGCCATGAAGTAGTTGACGCCGCACATACGCTATTTCACTGCCCAAGATGGAATATGCTAAGACATCATATGATAAGGGAGGTCGGGTGTGATGTCACACCAGAACACATAGTGATACTAATGATGTGAAGACGACAGCAATAGAGAGATTTATCACCGCCATTTTAAAGCAGAAGGAAGAAGACGAAAGAAACAGAAGCTAAAGTCGACTATGTACTGTACCTCGAAGTACGGCTAGATGGCACCATCCTGAAGTAATGCATAATTGCGGTTTCAGGGTGGATAATGCGAGGAACATAAAGGGTTTGTGGTTTTAGTGGATGAAAGTCTCACAGTGTTGAGGAGTGCCGACTCTTCTTCGTCTTGTTGAAGATTTCTACCATTCCCCTCGTAAGAAAGTTAAATAGATAGGTAGATAGAAAGATAAATAGAAAGATAGATAGAAAGTTAAATAGAAATAAATAAAGAAAGGAAGAAAGAAAGAAAGATTCGGGGTTAAAATTTACAGAAATAAGGTGATAGACGATGATAAACTGATCCGCATAAGGCAGTTGCAATTAATTGTTACCATCATCGACATCTCCGGTAACAATTAGCAGAACTTGTTAAAACGACGACAGATAAAAATCCGATAAAAAGAAGTTGAAAACATATCTTGAAAAGAAGGCTATTATTTCCTACATTCTCCTGAAAAAACAATTCGAAATATGACTGCGTACTCATCACGCTGCGCCAAAATATCTAAAACTTCTCGCATGATTAATATTTATTTACTTTTGACTCGAATAGAGGTTCATATATTTCACCAACAGTCTAAACTCTTAGATATTATGCAATTTCTTTGTTCAATGATTCCCTTCTCCAACCAACCCCATGCTTGTTTTGTTATGATGTATAACGCTATGTCGAAATTGCTAAAGCCCGCCTGAACGTAGTTCCTTTCCATCTTATAAACTCGTTTGTCACGTGACCAAGGAAGTTAAGGATGTCTCATTACGCGTCACCTTAAAAGCTCCCTAAAGTGGAAGCAGTGTACTCTACATTTAATGACATTTAATTTTTTTTAGTTTTTTGATAAAATGGATTCAAGTTAGAATAGGGAAAAACAAGTGACGTTCAGGATATAGGAACTGCGGATAATTATATGCATACGATTATAACAACTTCTTGAAAATCCTGTATTACTCTCCCCGGTGTCCAATTGCGATCCCGACCATATTCATTTTCCCTGTCCTGGCCTTTGTTATAGTCATAGTCGCAGTCTTCGGACCTGGTACAGCTCTTCATACTGCTCCAGCCTTTCCATCAATCTTCTCTTCTGCTTGGTGTTTCCCTTGGTCTTTATCTCGGTTTCCTTTTTGTTCTCCTTTACAATATCGTTTTTAGTACGTTCTGGACTCGATCCTCTGCCTCGTCCTCCAGCCCTTCCTCAGTTCCTTCATCACCACCAGCTTCGCCTTCTACCGTATACCTTCGCCATCCAAACTCCTGCCATACCCATTCTAATCCGCCCGTCCCGTCCCATCCCGTCCCATCCCGTCCCATCCCGTTCCATCCCGTCCCATCCCGTCCATCCTGTTCCATTCCGGCCCATTCCATTGTATGGCGTTTCACCCCGCCGCGTCCCGCCCCATTCTACCTCATCCCACCCTTCTCATTCCGCCCCTTTCCCCTGACCTTGGCTCGTCCAGTCCCGTCACATCCCGCCCTATCTCAACCAGACCCGTCCCGTCACTAACTCACCCCACCCCACCCCACCCCACCCCACCCCGTGGCTCGTATGTTCCGTCTTGGCCCCCTGCCGCGACTTCGATCTCGTTTCTGACCTCAACCCACTGACCTCTGTCGCCGTCTCATCGTCGCCCTTCCCCCGTCCCCGCCCTCGTCCTCGGCCTCCGCCCCTGCCGCCAGCCCGCCCTCTTCGTCGTCGCGGGCGCAAACTACAGCAACCGCGGGGCCGTTTTTCTTGCGCCCGAGTTGAGCGCTAACCGGGAAATGCGCGCGCGGATCTTCGGCGGCGGCGGCGGAGGCGGCGGCCTCGCAAGTTGCGCGGTTTCGTTCACGATTAATGCTCCGCCCGCCCGCCAGAACGCGCCCCGCTCCTCGGGTTCAAGTTTGCCATGCGGCGCGGCGCGGCGGGGCGCGGTGGGCGGTCGGGGCGGGTACCCGCACCCGCGTTTTCGGAGGCGCCCGCCTCGCTGCCACCCGCTCTGGCACTGCCGCCGCTCGGAAGCTATCGCACGTCCGTGCTGCCTTTGAGGTCAGTAGCGCGTCCATTACCGGTTCCAGGTTGCTTCCCTGGGCTGGTAGCTCTGCTACACGTTTCTCACTGGTCTTTTATTCTTCTTTACAGTAGTACTACATTGCGTACGTTATGAGAGTCGAGGCAAAAAGTCTATTCGTGGAAAACCCTTTCCGACCCTGCCTACACAATTGTATACGTATAGGTATGGTCCCAACTGACACAATTCTGCAGGATAGGATTTTTTTCTCATCAATGCGATCTTTCTTCGCGTTCAGTCCGGAACACATCGCGAGTGTTGATTCTTGAAAATCTATATTAAAGGCTTTTTTCTTGTACAAACTTGCGTTTAGCGGTTTTTAATTTTGAGTAAGGCAGACTATAAAAAAAACTTCAGGACTATAGGATTTTTTTTTCAAAAGCCAGGTCTGAAAGGGATAAAATCATTACTGTCGTCATCGTCCAAACACCATTTATCCGAAAGGGTGATAATTATGACTCTTCAATGTTCAACCACGCTATTGTTCCTCATTTACTCATTCGTCTTCATTGCATGTTCTATGTAATTACAATATTATGACAAACCGTCCGTTTTCATAAAAAGATTCTTCTTATTTCCACACAATGAAAATCTTAAGAAAGTTTTAATAATTTGAATACCAGGAGACATTGACCAACTTTGTGATTACATCCTACTTATAACACTACCTCCGCTGTACGCTTCTTGTACATTTGTGTTCTTACAATCTATTTAACTAATTTCCAATATGCGCAGAAATTGGAAGAAAACTATGTAGTCTCCTGCCATGTGAGAAGTATCTACGGTTTCACTGGATATCTAAGAACTCGATGATAATATAAAAATAATGAAAGTATCGATTTAGACATAAAAAGTTTCATTTTGTTATTCCCATTTTCTCATACTGTGCGTACCAACTGAATCCTCTTACTCAGTGCGTCATGCCTATGACACATGCAACGTCATGCGACAGCAAGGCTCCAAGAAAGGGACCGCAGCCATGAAATATTTGCCAGTCACGTGTTGCGTTATGGAACACCAACGTTTTTGAAATTATTTATAGTTAAAGAACTCTGTCATTCAAAATTTGAGAACAATTCTCTTGTTACAATCATTAATGTATTGCTGTGTGAGAGCATTTTATTTGTTGTTCTGATGTGTGCGTGCTACATTTTTTGTTTTTGTTCAGCAACGTTTTTGCTGCTACAGGCGATCAGTTCTTTCCTATTTCTGTTCTACTAGTATGTACATATCCTGAAAGTCATGATTTCATACTTTCATGAAGACTTATTTTAACCATAACATTAATTTTTAGTAATTTCATCTCTTCCAGCTTTCCTTCATCACGCGCCAACGCTCCGCATGCGTCGTCAGAGCCCTCAATAGGACTGGCACCGTTGTCGTGCCCTCATCTCCACCCCCACCATTGTCGCCCTCCACCCCTCCCTCTCCCACTCCCGCCGCCGCCACCGCATTCTGCTCCAGCCGACAAATATTATTTAGTGCCCCCATCTGTGACAAGCTACGCCTGTGTGGAATTAACGCATTCCGTCTCACGAACTTCGAGACCACAAATGAAACAAGCGCCATTAACTATTCCCTGCTACTACCCCTACAGGCGGTGGAACCCGCTCTCTCGCCCGCCCCGCCCCGCCCGCACGCGCCCGCGGAACATTTAGTCGCAGGAAAAACAGCGGCGCAGCGCGGGCCGTCGCGCTGGCTGTGCGGCGCGCGGGTCGGGCGGCGAGGCGGCGCGGCTGGATAAATCCTATGCAATTACTGCCTGTGCCATTTGCGGCTACACTTTCTACGTTATTTGATTTATTAACCTTCTGTGACATTTCAGCTCTAATGGCGCCCAGAAGCCCTCTCCAAGCGAACCGGGGGCTGCTGGAAGCGACGGTGGCGCGGCGGGGCGGCCGCCAGCCGAGGTGCGGCCTGGCCGCGCATTTGTCTCGCGCGGGGTTTTATATTGCGGCGAAGAGTGCGCCGACATGTGCCTGTGTGGTTTTTAGGAGTCGGTCCATAAACTTACGGAAGTTGGCCGTTGAGCGGTGTTTAAAATTTTGTGAAGTTTGGCCGTAGTGTTTAATTCTATGTAAGGCACATGTTCAAATTCATGAAGGTTACGCATTTTGAGAGGAGGAATTTTGGACAGGAAATAAAGAGAAACTTTCATTCTACTTAACATTTTGGCATAACATTTCTCTTACTAAGAATGTTTTAGATAACTGCAAGTTACCTACATCCTCGCAAAAGGATAGTAAGGCAACATCTATGAAGCCCCAACTTTGTCACAATAAGTGAGGTTTGTTAATAGTAAAGAACCGGGCAATACAGAAAGTGCTGAAAGAAGTCCGACTTAACCTTGTTAAATTGTTTCGAAGGTATTCAGTAAGATAGAAAATGTTATACAAATTTTCATGAAACTGAGTCGTGTCTCACGATTTGTTATTAAATCTCCTTTAAGAGACGGCAATGCACACGGTTTTTAAACTTTGAATCTTTAAATCACCACACGTAAGAAAATTAAAGATTCTAAAGATGATGTATAATTTGTTTCATGTTATAGAATATCGTGGTGGGTCGTTAAATTTTGTGGACGCCGTAAAAATGTCAGGTTTTACCCGACACTCTCTATTACATAAATAACAAAAGTCCAAGTTAAATCTATGAATGCATGCCTGGGACCTTAGACATGGAAAAATTGGCACAACCTTGTTTGAAAGAATCTACGTCTTTGGTGTTTCATTCTGATTTACAATATTTTTATTTGTTTTGTTCTATTAAACCACATCTGTGTGATGATAAGTATCTCATTGATTTTAAAAGATTCAGCACACATTTTAGTGTTAAATTATTTCATTGTACAACAAAATTATGTGGTAAATATTAATTTTGGTATTATGGGTAAATATTGGTGTATACTGGTGCGTGCGAGAATTTCAAAATAGGATATCAGAGAAATAGCGGATATTCGATACAAGGCATCATGAAATTACTCCCGTTTGTAGATGTGTACCTGATGCATTTTTTTGCTGCAGGTGCTCCTCTTCTGATGATCACGTCCTAGGTCGTTGCCTTATTGGCAGCTTTTTACGATCACTTCTGTTCATGTGTATTTCCCCCTTCATTGTTTAAGCGACCATTCCGTCTTCGTCTCTCGTGCTTCCCTCGGCCACGTCTTCTCACAAAGGACCCTAGTATCAGTTGACCGCGCGCGAATATAAAACAAGCCCGTGTTTTCGCAGGGCTCTGTAATTACTTTTTGATAGACCCCTCTCTGTTCGGGCCGTGCGCAAACTGGGGCTATTACATTTTCATTAGAAGCTTTAATTATTGCTGTATTTTGCAGAGCTCCCGGCCGACAAAAGGGGCCCGATGCGGCTGGAATCGATCCGCGCGCCGACGATAGCCCTCGCGCCGCTCGGAAACCTATCACACACAAAACGGTGAGTAATTGCGATGATTTCGCAGTCAGATTGAATGTTAATAATTACGTGTTCTGCGCGGGCTGACGGACCGACCGGGCACCGGCCGCGGCCCGCTGTTCTATTGTTTCAACACCCGCCGCCCGCCGCCCGCCGCCCGCCGCGCGTCGGACTTGACGTATTTGATTTTGTAATTAAACGCTGGTTTATGCTAACGACGGGCTGATGCACTGCTTGTACACCGTCGTGCGTTTAACGACTGCGTTATTTCAACGCAGCGGCGCGCGGCCGGGCGCGGGTCGCCGCGGTGGGCGCGGGGCGTTGCGTCTCTAGCGGCGGGGAAGTCGCCCACGGCGGCGGCGCAGTTCGCATTTCCCTTCACGGAGGGCCACATTTCCCTTCACGGAGGGCCACATTTCCCTTCACGGAGGGCCACATTTCCCTTCACGGAGGGCCACATTTCCCTTCACGGAGGGCCACATTTCCCTTCACGGAGGGCCACATTTCCCTTCACGGAGCGCGCGTTGGGATGCGCGATGAGCCTTTTTATTCTCAGTGGATTTCACCGCAATGTGATAATTTTGTTCGAGGATTTTTTTATCTGCTGTTCGTCTAATTCGGCGGTAGCCACAAGCTACTCGTTTTAAAGCAAGAACAAATTGTGAGTGGTGAAGGCAATTCATTCACGCGGGTCCCTTCCCTTTTTGCCGCTACTCTGTGGTTGCGATAGCCTTTTCTCTTGTCAAGACACAGAAGCGAAAGTCAAACTGTCAGGGCAGATTCGGAAAGTCATTGCAGGTGGTGGCATTTTACTTCAAACCCTCTTAAATATTGTTGAAATAATATTTTCTTAATAGTCCTCTTGGAATACAAAATGTAGGAATATATTCAAATGTTTTCGATATAATGAGATCTATATATAGGCATCTATTTTAAATAAATTGAGTAATTTTTAAAAGTTCTTGACTTGAGGAGGGGGCAAGAGCCCTTGGATTCGCCACTATTACTACTCTTTAACAAAAGTGAGAAAATGACTGTCGACGCCAGAGTGAATTGTGGGGAGATATAAAAAATTAACTTGAGGCACCAAATTTTGTTTCTGGTACTCGTATATTGTATTATTTATAACTGTTTGCATGTGAACGCGTTTTTATTAACAGCAATTTTATATTTCATATTTCCTCCAATCGATGAAAAACATTTCTACCCAAAATATCGTCCATAATGTGGAATACAGTTCTTCAAAATCCTACCACTTCGAGTTGTCAACGAATAGAATTAACAGATGTTTATTAATGCATTTTTCTTCATGTTTTGGAAAATGGTCAATTACCATTCATTCTTTGAACGGTGCATTTCTTCATAACGTTTGATTTAATTGAAGTAATCATATAGATAGTATATATTTTTCGTTCGGTGTTTCCATTCGAAGGTGGTTTTAGATCATTTAGGATTTTAGTAAGCTGATAATTGTCTCAAAGTGAAGATCATGAAATTTGTTTAATCTTTTTAATTTGTATTTAAATGAAACTCGTGCTATTCTTTTCATTGGTATTGCCCATATTTGTGAACCTAAACTTTACTTCTAAAGCAGACTTTTTAAATTCTTACTAAATATAATCCTACAAGAGGAAAACGGTTTCTGTACATTTTATTCCTTTAATCTCTTATGATTGTGGTCGCGAATGGCATTTCAATTCAATGCAGCAGACGAACGTCTGTCTGCTTCCCTGCGTCCCTCTAATTTCCGCCTTTTTCTCCCTCCCCTCTCTCTCTCAATCTCTCTCTCTCTATCTTTCTCTCTCAATCTCTCTCTCTATCTTTCTCTCTCAATCTCTCTCTATCTTTCTCTCTCAATCTCTCTCTCAATCTCTCTCTCAATCTCTCTCTCAATCTCTCTCTCAATCTCTCTCTCAATCTATCTCTCAATCTCTCTCTCAATCTCTCTCTCAATCTCTCTCTCAATCTCTCTCAATCTCTCTCTCAATCTCTCTCTCAATCTCTCTCTCAATCTCTCTCTCAATCTCTCTCTCAATCTCTCTCAATCTCTCTCAATCTCTCTCTCAATCTCTCTCTCAATCTCTCTCTCAATCTCTCTCTCAATCTCTCTCTCAATCTCTCTCTCAATCTCTCTCTCAATCTCTCTCTCTCAATCTCTCTCTCTCAATCTCTCTCTCAATCTCTCTCTCTCAATCTCTCTCTCTCAATCTCTCTCTCTCAATCTCTCTCTCAATCTCTCTCTCAATCTCTCTCTCTCAATCTCTCTCTCTCAATCTCTCTCTCGCAATCTCTCTCTCTCAATCTCTCTCTCAATCTCTCTCTCTCAATCTCTCTCTCTCAATCTCTCTCTCTCAATCTCTCTCTCTCAATCTCTCTCTCTCAATCTCTCTCCCTCTCAATCTCTTGTTCCTATTGTTTTGTGTGGAGGATCTCTGTCTAATGTGTTCCGCTACAAACACACATGGCGACATTGTCTCTTCTTGATTGACTTTCGGTTCGTATTTTTTGTGTGCACACAGAGAACCTCTGAACCTCTGAGACATTCTGATAATGTCTTGCCTCATTAACTGACATGAAAAGTTCGTAAATATTCCTCTCTGTCTCTTTTTATTGAAAACTATCTCAATGCTGTTGTAAACATGCATGTAGAATGTCGTTGAAAGCGTACGACTTGCAGTGTGTTTAATAATGTGCTTATTTTCAGCGTCAGTTATTGTTTTCACTTGCGCTGGTTATGGCCCAAAACAAGTGAGATAGTGAAGTTCTCTGCGTTTCATTATCATTTCTCCAATTTCTGGTTTCGAAACCAAGGCAAACCGAACGGAAAGACTTTCTGCCTTCTCATTGAACTTCCATTCATCACCTAACGCCGAGGCCCTTATTGCCTGGCCGGCCTCCGTGGTGCTCTGTCATATCTGATAATCGAGGCGCGATAAATAGCTTAATTCGGCTGTGAGAAGTTTAACAGCTTTTTGCCGCCCAACAAGGAGGGAATGATCGCGGGCGTGACGAGCGCAGCCGAGGTTGATTAGCTGGTTAAAAGGCCGTCACTCTTGCGATGGGGACTGTGGATGGAGGGGACGAGTCGAGGAGCGCTGTGTGTTGGACGTTGATCTTCTCAAATAGAATTTTAGATTTGTTAGACGGAAGCTAAAGGAATAAAAGAAAGATCGAAGTAGATGCATATCGGCTTGCATTGCATTTATGTTGAAAAGTTTGTTTGAGAATTTTTCTCTCTCAAAAACATGTGTTTATTTATGTTATTTCGGGCCGTATCTATTCTTATTCATCGCAAATCATATCATCTTATGTACACGCAAATCATATCATCAGTCATAACCATCAGATTTTAGACTTGATGAACTATTTGTAAATAAATATTAGAGTTTTCACCTGTTATACAATTAATTATACAAGCAATTTTAGACCTTACGTGAATAAGTTTGAGAAATGGAGTGTGGACTTATATTTTGGTACTCGAGTCCATGTTTATTCCCATTTCTATTTAGTAGGACATTCAATATCAGTTTGGAGAGTTCTTCAGTAAGCACAAGGATCGAGTTTTGCTAGACATAATGGATTTTCTGGTTCTATAATATCTTAGCTACATCAGAACAGAATAATAAATTGACAAAAGCTGCATACTAAACGTTATGCCAATTATTGTGTCATTATATGTGTAGAGATACACTTTTATACCAAGTTGAACGTACGTACAAAGTACGTTATCATTACATCCTGTTGCAATTTTGTCATACTAGAATTTTTCAGTCCTTTCTGTCGATATATTAAAAAAATAAATTTGTCCTTTAAAATAAAGAGAGGAAAGATCGAAATAACATTTAAAACATATCAGTAAAGAGTCAAATAAATGTTTTTAAAGGGTCAACCCACTTTCAGAGCACTCGAAATTTTTCAAGTGAAATTTTGGATTCCTATTTTCTAATAGAGACATCAGCGGAGCACATGGACACACTCTGGGCCCCCGCCTTGTCTGATAGTGCGGGGAATGTAGGCAGCCGTCTGTGTGAGGATGTAGGAGAGGGTAAGAATGAAAGACGGTAGATTGTGTGCGGTAGGTTGGTTAGGTATTGTTGCTACATTCGTCTGATATGTTGTTCATCGGAGAAACCACGGAAAACTGTTGATCAGAGCAGCCGGCCGCCAAACTTCTCCTTCAAGGAATCGAACCCCGCTCAGTAGCGCGTGTCGAAAGTGCGCGCGCTCGGGCTCGAACCTCAGGACCTCCAGGCCGCGATGTTGCTGCTGAGCCACCGCAGCCGCTCAATGGGAATGTCGTCTGGTGTTGGCAGAAGGAGCGTTCTTTCTGCCTGGCTCCTTTCAGCAAATTGTGAACAAATTGTGATTTTCAGGTAAAGCCACACCTTTGAGGAGGTCACGTTTTGAAATTTAGTATTACGTAACTTACATTTCTAAATATAATATATTAAAATTTTACAGAAATATATGCTTTTGTTCATTTATCCACTGAACAACGTAGTATGTGCGAAAAATAAATAATATAGTAGAATCTCGCTAATCGAAACCCCAGAAATCTGAAATTTCGGATAATCCGAACAAACTTCGGGATATAGGAAAAATAAAATAGAATTTTGTAAAGACTGTAGAACTGAACAACTAATAATTGAAACACAAGTTGTTGGAATGAAATGGTTATTGCACGGCTAACTACGATGTATATCAGGTTTATGCAGCAGTAATTTTCACTTAGAGTAACTTGAAACAACAGTAGTCTTCGTTTGCTGTAAGGAACTGAATCTGCTTGATTATGCGATGTGATAATGGGATCGCTACGTTACTTTGCTTTAAGTCTGGTATGGTATTTTTTCGGATAATCCGTACATTTACCTAATTAATTTGGATTATCGGGGTTCTACTGTATTAGCTTTTTAAATGCTCGGAAAATCCTTATAGGTAGAACTAAATCTCGGTTCTTCTCGTGTTAAAGCTCCTGCAATATATTGTTTCTTAGGAAGGGTCAACGACCGATGTCTGCCTTTGGATTCGCCCCCGCGCGCATGTGAGTGTTTGTACGTGTTTATACTCGTTCGACAATTGCTCGTACCTTGAACAACGACGGCGGCCTCGCGTGGCATGACGTGAACGTGCGCGCGTGCGCCGGGCTTCGTCCGCGTGCACGGCAGGCGGCTGGAGGCGACGCGCGCGCCTTTTATTGCCGCGAGCGCGCCCACGCGTGCGTGGTTGAGCGCGCCGCCTCGCGGTTGTTTGCCCAAGCCGCCCCGCCCCCGCCCCCGCCCCCGCCCACCGCCCTGCGCACTGGGCTCGGGGGTGGTTCTCTGTAGCCAATGAGGCCTTCAGGCCCAATCATCTGTGGACGAAACTACGCAGCGCAGTAGTATTATTTTAGCGTGGCCGCTGAAGGTGGACGGCTCAGAGCTACCGAAAGAGGCCATCCCTCAAACTTATCTGTTTAGAGGGGAATGCGCCCCTTCCCAGCACATGTTGACAGCCCTTCTCCACTCGTGTAAGCGTTGACCCTGACTTTTCGAATCCGCGAGGTGTAAGAATGCCGTTGCATTTTCTACCAGAGTGAAGCTTTTGTACGTGATTCGCAAAGTTCTGTATAAGTGATTATTGTTCTGTTAGTGATTATGGCAATGCGTCCGGTTCAGAGCAAGATGCATAAGGAAGTCCATCACTGTCGACGCGTGAAGTCGTAGCAAAAGTATACTATCAATTTATGAAGAGAGAAGCAAAAGAAAGTGTTAAAAATGTCAAAAGCAGTTCTTGTCTACTGCTACAGGTGTTTCGAAAAGATCTATTTGCAGAAGTAGTAAGAAAATGGATTCTCGTGAATCGAGAGAATCTTTTTCTTTTGCAACTCCGAATAAAGAGAGAAAGAAAAAGAATGTCGTATATTCTCTCGTCTGTTTCTATGAGAGCTCATTCCGCACAATGATTTAATACACCGTGTCAAGAAATCTTAATTTTTACCGGAAACAACGCAAACGGTAGCAATGACCGTCACAGTGATGCAACTTATGATAGTAAGGAAACGGGTATCAGTGACAGAAAAATGTAGGCGATGGGTGTAGACCTGGGCCATCAAGTGAATTCGGTGATTCTCCACCACCGAACGAAGACACTACAGCAAATTAATTTCCAAGCAAGTTCGCTAGCACGTGCGGTGCGGTAGGTTAATGTTTTCGGTATGGGCAGCGAGCGAGCTCTATGGTATGGGCCCTGCTCTGGTATTCGCCTGGTGTTGATTCCTGAAGAAACCACGGAAAACTACCGATCAGAGCAGCCAACCGCTAGAATTCTCCTCCAGACAGTGACAGAATTCGATCTAGCTGACAAGATAGAGCCGATAATCCTGCCACCGTCGACACTCGAACCTAGGACCTCCCGGCCAAAGGGACTGCAGTGACATCAGTTGATGCCCTCAAGCATCTCTCCCGGTGCGGCCACTCAAGAAAAGTTTAGCTGTACTACAGTTTGGTTTTTGTGAATCTGCGCCTCAAGGCCCTACTTCATGGAGGCATAATGTCGAAATATTTCGCGTCTTTCTCGGTCCTGGTGCTAGATATCGCATGACCGCGTACTGCTGTATGGTCGCGATCGTGCGACATCTAGCGACACGACCGAGAAAGACGCCAAAAACAGTGGCATAGAGCCACCGTGAAGTGGGGCCTTGAGGGGCAGAGTTAGAAAAGCCAAGTTCACTATTGGGGAGGGCTACTAGTGGCGGCCGGTGTGGCTTTGCATTGCGTTCGCGGACTGTGCACGATAGAAAAACTGATGCATTTGTGGGAAAATATGAAATACAATGAGTGTAGTATTCGTACATCAGTGCATTTTAACAATTATTGTAATTATTATGGAATAATTAATTTACGGAAAAGTTAATACCAAAAAACAGCAGAAAAAAATGTACAAAGCAATTAGAACTGTTGAAACGTCTTATATTCTGACACTTTTATTATTTGTTTCTTACCAACAATAATATAATTGTCTATAAATACATATAGGAGCATATTTACATACTTTTATTGACAATATTTACCATAAAAAGCCATGCCTGTATGAAGGTCCAATATCAAGCCAGTCTTTTCCACTTAGTGCGCCTGTTGTCCATTTTAAAGGACGAGATGCGATGGCACCGAAGTCTGTTTTAGTGACTTTATGATTGTCAGACCAGTTGCCGTTCATACTTTAAGTATTATTTTGCATTTTTGTGTATTTGATATCACTCATAATGTCAATGTAGGGTTTCTTTAATTTTAACTTTCAACTACGTGATACTCTTAGCGTTAGACCCGACGTACTGTAACTAAAGCCGAGCTACATTATTAAATATTAATTGGAGAAGCTGCATCGTGCTTCTACTAGAAAGAATGAAGTTGCAAGAAGTTACGAAATCTGTTGTAGATAACTCCAATAGCGGTGAATAGATTTGTGAAAGCGCTCGCTTATGCAAAAGTACAGCGTCCAATCAAAATTTTGTACGATCTTCGATAAGACTTTGCGTTGCGAAAAACGGAAACTCCGCCATTTGAGCGACGTCTGGAAGAGGAGCGTCGATTGCCAAGCAGAGCTGCGGAGAAGCAAAGATTGGTCGAGAAAATAATCCAAGAAGCTTAATAAAGGTAATACTTTCACGATCAATAGAAAATCTCTCAACTTGTGGAATATGTGGAGAAAATGAAGTAGTGTGCGATGCTGGAGTAAACGAAGTTGTGTAAAACAATCAGAAATCATACGATATTTGGCACTGAAATCTCACATATTTTTGCAAACATTTAAGATGTGAAAGAGGATAGCATCTAATGAAAGAATATTTTCTTTTATTTCAACTTTTATTTTTTTATATTCTACTCTCAATCTTCTATTTTACTTTTAAAATTCCGAGTTCAGTAGTAAACCGAATACAATGTCTTTACGAAATTTAATGTTGTAAAATATTTTAACTGTTAGTGCGTGTGAAGTGCAACTTAATGAAATGACTACATCTTGTTTAGAAATTCAATGAGTTGGGTTTTATTCGATTGCAAAGATTAGTCAATCAATTTTCATTTGATCTAGGTTCAATGACAAAGTTCTTGAGTTGTGAATCCAATTTGGGATGATGAAGTAAATCATTTACTCGAAAGATGATTGTATGGAAACTGCTAATTTCAAACATTGATTTGGGAAATTCACGACATGATGAATCTCACTGAATTAATTATCATATAAACATTTTTAAAGAGTTTATATTTTCAGAGCGTATGTTTATTTCTTTGTTTCTTTTTGTTATGCAAAGTTTCTTAGTTTACATGGCATTTCTTTATGCAAAGTGAAAATTGTATAATTTCACACCTGCGGAACGTATAACTTGTGTCAATGTGATATATATAAGAAGTAATTTTAATAGTTCAAAATTTTCATCCAAAAGCCTATGCATAGTTGACGTGACAATTTATGTAACTGAAAAAAAAGAATATATTCAACTAATTTTTTATCGAATTATCTCGACTTTTGATTTCTGTAATATACCTTAAAAGACGTACCCACTCCTGATTAGGATAGTTAAATTGATTCAACTGTACCTCTGAAAAACGTGACGTTTCTCTTACACGTTACGAAGATGAGTAACGTTAAAGGAACACTCAAGTCAGCTTACCTCCTCTCGTAAGTACATAGGAACTCAGAGGTAGATCGGAGACGGTACAATCACGAATAATTAGTATATTGAATAAAGAACGATATTTTTAGATATTTGTTTTTACTTTTTCTCAAACGCAGAAAACTCTTATTACAAGTCACTGGCAACGAAAAAGTGGCTAAATCCAGTTTCTAAATTTAGAAAAACGTCCTCTAATACGACAGCAAAAGGAAATAGTTAAAGAAGTGGTTGGCGAACGGGTGAGTGAAGAGGGCAATGGGCAAATGGAAAACGAAATCAGACGCAAAAGAACCGTGTCTGGGAATCGGATAAACGAGAGAATATAAAATCGAACGAGCAACCTGTAGTGGTGGGGATTTAAAGGGAGAAGACAAGTGAAGCTGTGGACGAACGGGTGAATGAATGGGTAACAAATAGTTTCTGGTGAAAAGTAAATTTTCCCCACAGTATGAGCGTCACAATATCAAAATGGGAATGAGTCAAATGTGTGAGTCTCCAGTACTGAAATCGAATGCATGAACGAGGAGTGCTGAAGATGGGAAGAAGCGTCTGGGGCGACCTCGCTAGAGAGGCCGAGTGGGCGGCCAGCACATGAGTGGATGTGGGCTGAACGCTCGCGAATCGGTCCAACTGGAAACGGAGCGGCCGGACGCGCGATCGCCGGGGCGCGCGGGCGGTGGGCGGCGGGCAGTGGGCGGTCGTTAATCGGGGCGCGTGGCGACACGTTAACGCGCGCGCGGCGACCGCGGAACGGCGCCGCTGCTCCGCGCTGCCTGTCGCCGCCCATCGGTGCTCACTCCCGCCGCCCTCGCCGCCCTCGCCGCCCTCGCCGCAAACGCCACCCACTTTGTCCTCGCTGTCTACGCCCCTCCGTCGTCGCCTACCCTCCCTCCTCGGCCCCTTTTCGTCCCTCTGCGGTACCCCTTTCGCCCTTCCGCTGCCCCCTACCCACCCTCCTCTGTCCCCTTTCGTCCCCCCATCATCCCCCAGCCAATATCCACTTGTTTCTGCTCCCCCTGCTTCCCTCTCGCCGTCGCCCAGCCTCACCTCTTGGCCTTCTCTTAGTCCGCGTGACCTCCAGCGCCTGCTGGGCTCCCTGGCCTCCCTCGCCCTGGCGTCCCCGCCCCGCCCCGCCCCGCCCCTCCCGTGGCCACGGCTGTCACCATCCGCCACTGTCGCCGCTCCCGCCATCACAACCACCGCCATCTCCGGCTCTAGCGCCACCGCCTCTTGTCGACGCTCCATCTCCTCATCGGGCACTTCGGGTGCTGCAGCTGCACCTCCCCCCACCCCTGTCGCTGACACCGCCCCCGCCGATCGGCCCCGCAGCGAGAGCGCTCGGCGCTCGCCGCGCCACTGCCGGGGGAACGCAAGTGTGTGCACATGTGCCACGTGCCGGCGCATCGCCGCCCGCTCGCGGCCATTAAGCGCACATGCACTTCGAGGGCGGCCGATGCGCGAGCGATGCGCGGCCGGCCTTCGTTTTTAATGCTGCGGCGCGGCGCGGCGGGTTGCCTATTGTTATCGCAAGGGGTAACGCCTGCTGGGGACTCGAGCGCGATTCGCGCGGGCGAAGTCGAGGCAACGACCCGGGCGGTGTGGTTCGCATTGGATAGCGCTCTCTTGCGGGGGCGTTATTGAATTCGCCTCGCGCGCACTCTCTGAGGCCCTGTGCAGTGGTGCGAGGATCTGTGGATTATTAACATTTATTATCACTTTTCATTTCCAAAAGAAGGAAAATAGTTGAAATGGTAAAGAGGTTACACTCACAGGTTTTTTATACTTTATGGAAATTGAAGGCATGACTCGTGTAACGACTTTCCCAGTTTACATCTTTTAAGTTGCAATCGATTCTTTTTACTTCTTATATAATTTTTGTGGATACGTGAGATTCATTTTAAAGCATTGTTGAATTAAATAATTAATATGAATTTTTAGGCGTTTCTGTGAATTGTCTGACATGCGTTGAGACTTGGCTAATATCAAACGCAGGAACATATTTGAAATATAAACATTGAAATCGAACTGATGCGTAATGGGAACTTTGTCGTCTGAATTTTGTGCGTTTAACTGTTTTGTTGTGGTAACAAAAACATTTAAAAAAATGCATATTCGTTTTAGAGTTTTTAATCTTTTTGCTGGTGAATATTGCAATCCCATCGTTGAGATTTCTAGGTCGCGAACGGTTTTTTAACAGGCGAACTAAGCGAGTTTTGTGACCGGTGCCCGTGATGAATTTGCTGGGCTAACAATACAATGTAAACCTGAATGTTATATATATATATATATATATATATATATATATATATATATATATATATATATATATATATATATATATGTATATAATATTAATCGATGCCGTATTACCAAAAATTTTTTTAGTGCTGATACTATTTTACAGTGAAGATAAACATAACGCTCTCAGCTTTCTTTAGCTTTCATGACTACACAGAGGTAAATTGTAAATTGTGTTCATTGGCGTGGGATCCCATAAAACACTTTTTGAAAACTCTCGGAAGACTTACGTGGCACCGACTGGTTCCCTTTAGTATCCCCCCAACTGAAGAACGAATTTTGGTGATATAATATCCATGAATTTGTCGCCTGCTGCGGGGGAATGAAGACGAGGCATGTTAGCTCATAAAACAGCCGTTGTTTGCCCGTGATATACATTGTTCATAAGAGGACTTCGGTGCTGACAAATTGATTTTCCTTTCCAAAATATTTTCGACGCTCGTTGCAAGAGATGAAAAATACTGATCCGTTAGGTATATACTGTTTTACCAGAGGGCAGATCAGAAAAATCGAAGAATTAACAAATTCATTACTTGTAAAACATTAATTTTATTAGTTGGCAAATGTATTCCTTTCTGGTTCTGAGTGAACAAACATCATTGAGGAGGCCAACGCTGGGCCCCAAAATAATTTGAAAAATAATTGACGGAAAATATTATATTTTAAGACCTAATCTTACATGCATGTGGAACATATTGCAAAGATTTTCGGAATGTTTGTGCTAAATTTTTTTTTCAGTTTTGAGGTTACGTAAAAGCATATATATTTCCAACATTTTCTGTACTTGCGGTCCTTTTTTGAACTAGTTCAACATTTGGTAATAAATTTTCTGCGATGAGAAAGCTGCGGTTGAATAAGTATCTCATTAACAAACTATCAGTGTTAGTGATCAAGATTCAGTGGTGTGCACTGCCAATATCATAAGAATTATATTACTATTTTGAACCCATGAAAATAAAGACAATTACTTTTATATAAATATATTATAATCTATTATCACAAATTTCAGGTTTCCTCTACTTGATACGTTTTGCAAAGGTTTTTAAAAATATTTTTCAAATTCTAGGGCAAATGTTATAATTCATGGCTCATGTGAGAGGTCAACGTTTAATTTACAAAGTTCTTGTACATAAACTCTGAGGAACAACTGCTATTTCTATGGAAACGTATTGGTGAATGAGTCTGATGTGTCTGTCGAAATTCACGTCAGTGATAATGGATTATTAGATGCTTTTAAAAAAAATAACTGTCTTTAATTTCATGGGATCCAAATAATAATATAAATTCTATAATTATAGTTCCTAAACAGAAGACGATCTCTAGATATATCTCTAGACCCACAAAAACGTCTCCCCACTAATCCCACATTATGCGCGTAGTTTCTCCATTTCCAGCTTCCCTCCTCTCTCCCTCCCGCCTCTTCTTAACGTTCGACACCCCCTCACATCCCGAGATACGCACCCTCCCACTCTCTCTCTCTCTCTCTTTCTTTCTATCTCTCTCTCTTTCTCTCCACCTTCTCGCTCCCCGCCTCCTCGCTTCCTAGGTCCCCGTCATGGCTTTCTAGGACCCCCCTCCCAGCCCCTGACTCCTCGTTCCCTAGTTATCGCTGGCCCCGCTTCGCTCCTCCTCGCCCCGCTCCGTTGTGTCCCTTCCGACTCCTCCAGCAGTTCGGCTGGTCCCGTCACATCGGTGCGCAGGTCCTCGCCGCTCCACGCGTTGCCTCGCGCCGCCGCTGCCGAGGTCATTTGTCACCCGTCCGGCGCCCGGCCGGCCTGTTTTTCGCGCGCCCCCGGGCGACGATGTAATTACTGTTTTGGTTTGCATTAAAACAATTATTCATTAGATTAACTGATAGCGACAGCGGGAGGAGGCAGAAATTATTTATTTAACCAATTTAGTCGGCCGCTGCGTTTCCATCGGAACGTTCCTGCGGCGCGAGCGAGCGGCTGATGGCGCCTCTGTCGGCGTGGCCGGACTGCCAGGGGCGGCCAGGGGCCCCGGGAGCTGGGGTCAGCGGAGGTCAGCGGGCCCCGCGATGGGACTCCTAGGCGGCGTTCAATCGTAATTATCCACGCTTTTGCGCAATGAAAGTTGGGTTAGAGAACGTGGTGTAAATGTTGATCGCGTGACGGTCACTATGGATTTCGGGTGCTGAGTCTGTCGTCTGATTAAGCGTCTTAACTGATCAAGAGAGAGCGGAAGAGATCTTGAAATACAGTGCAGACCAAAGACATTCTTCTCTTGCTCTTTATTTTTTCTATCTATGTAGTTTCGGCTACCTATATGTTTTTCTTCCTCTTTATCTATGTTGTGTATAGTAATTATTGTAAGACTGCAGCAAGAAACGGCATTTTTCGACAGAAAACTTGTTCTAAAGGTTCTTGATACCGAGAGAATTTATAAATCTTGCTCTTATATGTAGTAAATTACTACCTGTAATACGTTGTGTACTCATATACCATGAAGAGTTCGTGATATCGAAAAATTGTTTTACGGTAATTCATCTGTTTTTCTGTGATCATAAACAGGGTCTAAAAAAGTTCAGACGATTTTCTCCAAAACTGACATTCCTCGGTGGAAGTGGTTGAAGCCAGCCGGCTTCCGCCCCAACTGGGAGAAGCTCCAAGCTCCCGACGGTATTCATAAGGTAGCGCAAATAAGTGTGTGTAAGTAAGGGGTGAGGATAAGACAAGGAAGAGAAAGGAAATATCACCTGCAATCCGTCCTGTTCGTTGGGGTACTGCTCCGGCGTTTGCCTGCAATTGTTTAGAGAAACCACGGAAAACTACCAATCAGGGCAGCCGGCTGCTAGAATTCTCCACCAGGCATCGGTTGCATTCAAAATACATCTCTAGCTAGTCTCAAAAATTCTGCCATCGACAGAACTCCATCCCTCGTGGTCAGAGACATTGCAGCGATATCAATTGATGCCCTGAGCCAACTCTACCTGTATTAACATTCGATCGGCTCATCTCTATTCAACCTGATTCATCGCATCTTCAAACTCAGAACTGGAGATTCCTATGAGTGGTGCCACCCTTACTCCGCTTGAGCAGCTCCTCCGGCGAGGCGCGAGCTCGGCGAGGCGCACCTGGCGGCGCGTGGCGGCACCGCGCCAACGCCCACGCACTCGCGCGGACGAGCGATCGGGAACGCGCCGATTGCTCGCGCCGCAGCCTTCCTTTGTCCGGCCGCCGCGCGCCGGAGGCAGGCGAATCGGAAGCTTCGTCCACCCGCGCTCCCGGCTCACTGGCGCCCAACGCCGCGCTCCGTGCACCTGCGCACGGCCACGTGGCGTTCGCATGTGCACGAACCAACGACCTATATGCCAACCGCCGCTTTCCCAATCAACTGACAATCCAAGAGCCTATCCGCCCAACCGCCCGTTTACCCAAAACTGCCCGTTCACCCACTCCACGGTCCGACCACTGTACTACCCGACTATCCAACTGCCCGTCTATGCACTGCCCGTTCACTCACTCCACGGTCCGACCACTGTACTACCCGACTATCCAACTGCCCGTCTATCCAACTGCCCGTCTATCCATCGGCCCGTCTATCCATCGGCCCGTCTATCCATCGGCCCGTCTATCCATCGGCCCGTCTATCCATCGGCCCGTCTATCCATCGGCCCGTCTATCCATCGGCCCGTCTATCCATCGGCCCGTCTATCCATCGGCCCGTCTATCCATCGGCCCGTCTATCCATCGGCCCGTCTATCCATCGGCCCGTCTATCCATCGGCCCGTCTATCCATCGGCCCGTCTATCCATCGGCCCGTCTATCCATCGGCCCGTCTATCCATCGGCCCGTCTATCCATCGGCCCGTCTATCCATCTGCCCGTCTATCCATCGGCCCGTCTATCCATCGGCCCGTCTATCCATCGGCCCGTCTATCCATCGGCCCGTCTATCCATCGGCCCGTCTATCCATCGGCCCGTCTATCCATCGGCCCGTCTATCCATCGGCCCGTCTATCCATCGGCCCGTCTATCCATCGGCCCGTCTATCCATCGGCCCGTCTATCCATCGGCCCGTCTATCCATCGGCCCGTCTATCCATCGGCCCGTCTATCCATCGGCCCGTCTATCCATCGGCCCGTCTATCCATCTGCCCGTCTATCCATCTGCCCGTCTATCCATCTGCCCGTCTATCCATCTGCCCGTCTATCCATCTGCCCGTCTATCCATCTGCCCGTCTATCCATCTGCCCGTCTATCCATCTGCCCGTCTATCCATCTGCCCGTCTATCCATCTGCCCGTCTATCCAACTGCCCGTCTATCCAACTGCCCGTCTATCCCGGCGGGGCGAGGGCGGGGCGAGGGCGGGGCGAGGGCGGGGCGAGGGCGGGGCGAGGGCGGGGCGAGGGCGGGGCGAGGGCGGGGCGAGGGCGGGGCGAGGGCGGGGCGAGGGCGGGGCGAGGGCGGGGCGAGGGCGGGGCGAGGGCGGGGCGAGGGCGGGGCGAGGGCGGGGCGAGGGCGGGGCGAGGGCGGGGCGAGGGCGGGGCGAGGGCGGGGGCCCCCGGATGCAATAGTGGAAGCGGGCAGCAGAGAGGAGCGGGGAGAGGGAGAGTTTGGGGTGACGCGCAACCACGGGCGCACGGGAGACTCTTATCAGCAGCGAGTTAATTAATTGGCGCCGTCGGATTTGACGCTTTAAACGCGTCGCGCCGCGCCGCGCCCCGCCCGCAGGCAGGCAGGCAGGCAGGCAGGTGAGGTGCGACCCGCGCTCGGAAGCGACGTACGCGCGCGCGCGATATCTTTCAGGGCGATGCACTCGCAGGTGTCACAGTTCGGACTGACGGTAAAGCATAGGCTGGGCTATTTGAACATAATACCAATTATTTCAAGTACATAATAGCGTGCTTCAATGTTAATACGTTTTAAAAATTGAGAGAGAATAATCAAATGCGAAATGGTGACGAATGAGAGCCGAACATCGCACATTTGAGGCATGGTCAACTTACGGACTCGCACATATAATGCACCATAAAGCAAGGACATCCAACTCAAAGATACTACCATCACTATGTAGCACGTAACTACATCCAATGCCCCGTATTCCTGAGACACCGCATTCCTAACACCTAGACTACATTTTGGGTTTGTTCGATTAATCCTTAACGAAATTATTAGTGATTGCTTTTTCCCTACGAGCGGTGTAGGGGACACGGCTTTATGTTAACGGTCTTTGTAGGGCACTGAACTCTCCTCTTGGAGGGTCAGGGAGAGCGCAGTGAGAGAGGTTGGGGACTCTGGTTATTGAGAAGCGATTTGATCCGGCACATTGCAAGCGTCTGCGGTACCAACCAGGAAAGTTGGGGGCTGGGAGGCCTCCACCCAGGCTCAAACGGAGTTCTCCAGGGTGAAAGCGTTGCGTTCCGCTGAGTCCACATGCCAGCCTAAAACTGCCCGTCCTGGGAGTCAGACATCGATCCAAAGGCCTTAAACCTTCCAAGTAAGAATACGTCTTGTCAGAGCAGTAGACAGCAAGAGTCTGTTGATTGCTTTTTCATGTTTAGAAAATGGTATTCCGGTGCAAAATGTTGAAAAAAGTTGAAGTAATGTAACGATCTTATTAATATATCTTTGTAAGTTGTATTTTATTAATCTCGTGTGTTGATTTTAAACCACTAAAATTATCTTACTCTAAATAACAGTTTAAGTGAACATCTCCAGCCCTTCATTTAACATAATTCATTCAGCAAAAGCTGAGTCTTATTTGTGCTGCGTGAGATACATTGGTGAAACGTTGGGAAGGGTTTTGTAGTGTAAACATTTGTGTTATCGTTTTCACGGTAGCAAGGTTTACGAAAGTTAACGAGCCAAACGGATGTTGAGTAATTTCATTTAAACAACTGTATTCGCATGAATAAATTCATATGAACACATTAATATGAATACATCTCATTCCCTAGCAAAGTAGTATTATTTTCCTCATCAAAATAGAAGCAGAAACGTATTTAGCGAGGAGTACGCATTACTAACATGTCATAAGCACTCTAACATGCTAACTATCCTTGACAGTAGTAAATTTCATCTAATATCTCAGAATGTGTTTTTTTGTTCTTTCTTTCTGAAGCAGATATTTTCTCTTTTGTTAATCCAGAAAATGCATGAATAAAAACATAGATATTTATTTACTTATACATTTAATTGGGAATAAGAAAATAGTAATATTATTCCTAGCATAACCTATCATAGAATTTAAGAATATAAATTAATTGGTTAACTGCTGGTAGACTAAATATCACATCAAATTTTTTAAATTGCCTTCATTTCTTTTCAATGCAAGATGAAAAATCCTTTACTATCAGGGTAGAGATAAAATAATTTGAAGCATTACATTATGCAAATTACAAGTTGGTGGTACAATGACCAACAAAATCCAGTTCGCACGCGAAACTCGTTTCTCTCGCCCTGACATAAAACACCGAGTGATAATACGAGTGCGAGTGTGTGAAGTCGAGCGATCGCCGTCGATTCCACGAGCGATCGACCATGGGAGCGCCGAAACACGCCCTTCGTGCGCAAACCGAAGGAGCGGATTTATCGCGTGGCTCTTTAGAACCATATTCCGCTGGGCTGTAGCCTCGCCTGCGCTCACTGCTTGTTTTTACTGACGTGGCCGCCTGTGTTCGCGTATATGTTGCAATCGACATTCGAATTACGATGAGTGTTCACGCGTGATAACCGTGAAAAATGTAGTTGTTTTTGTAGCTCTAGTTGATTTACCTGGAGTTTCTGTGGCTGCAGTTGTATCTGTGGCTGCACTTGTATCTGTGACTGCACTTGTACCTGTGGCTGCACTTGTATCTGTGACTGCACTTGTATCTGTGGCTGCAGTTGTATCTGTGGCTGCACTTGTATCTGTGGCTGCACTTGTATCTGTGGCTGCACTTGTATCTGTGGCTGCAGTTGTATCTGTGGCTGCACTTGTATCTGTGGCTGCACTTGTATCTGTGGCTGCACTTGTATCTGTGGCTGCACTTGTATCTGTGGCTGCACTTGTATCTGTGGCTGCACTTGTACCTGTGGCTGCACTTGTATCTGTGACTGCACTTGTATCTGTGGCTGCAGTTGTATCTGTGGCTGCACTTGTATCTGTGGCTGCACTTGTATCTGTGGCTGCACTTGTATCTGTGGCTGCACTTGTACCTGTAGCTGCACTTGTATCTGTGGCTGCACTTGTATCTGTGGCTGCAGTTGTTTCTGTGTCTGCAGTTTCTTAAAAAAAACACAGTGATACTCCAAGATATTTTCCTTCAAAACGAAGCAAGCAGGAGTGTGAAAGCGTGTGAAAGACCACATGTCAATAGACAGGCAGCTCTGAGACGCATCCTAATTACATATACCGTTCATCGCCTCTTTTGAAATATTCTTGCAAACGGAAAGACAGATTCGTCATGTCACAGTGACAAGGGTAATGAATTACGAGAGAGAAAAAAACAAGTTCTAGTGCCGCCTCTTTCGTCTCGAAGGACACGTGAACATTCAGACCGCGCTCGTGTAGTTGAGTTATAGAAAAGGGCGCGGGTACTATGTAGTTAACCTTCCTCCCACACCTTCAAAATCTATGAGCTTAAGTAGAAACTTTTAAAGTATGTGTATCAAATTTCATCACAATTAGATTTATGGTTACGAAAATATTAATTTTTTCCACCTAGATAGCCGAGATTTGACAGGGGCGTGAGCTACTATGCTGGCCCTGTGTACTTTCTGCTTCCGACGACAAGTAGTCCATGACGAACAAGATACGCAGTTTTTTGAACACGCATTTGACTAGGTGATAGAGAAGCGTTTAAAAATCATTGACAGGTAAACAAAACCAAAAAAATACGATAGAAATGCATCACTTTCAGAATAAACTATTAATTTTCCCTTCCCTGTAATTTGTGAGAGTAGTGGTGGCCAGTGTGCATTATGTATGCAAGTGCATTATGTGTGCATTAATTAGTGGCCAGTGTGCATTAACTGTGGGCCGCCGCGTCAGCGCTATCTGGATTCGCTGCGGCTCCTTTCCACCAAATGGGGCCAAGGACCGCTGGGCTGCGTCAATTCCAGAATTAAAGCAGACGCTCTCCCAGTGTGAGGGAAATCGTCGCGATGAATGGGGGGACTGGTGTATATCCGAGGTGAATGCACCTGGAAAGTTTCAGAGACTCGGCCGGAAAAAACGCCTAGAAACCACTGAAAAGACGTAAAACGACACTTACCTTCCAAAGAATGGTGTCTTGGACCGAACATGCACTCTGTCACACGGTTATCGGAGTATTCCTTCGACAGTTTTTGCGTAATTCTTCGCGAATTCTAAGAAAAAAAAATACTAGCTCCTTCTCTGTTCACTGGCCTGTTCTCCCGCGGAAAGGTCGCTCAAGAGCCTCTCCATCATTCCGTTACGCAAAGCCCCGCCCGGCCCTGGGCGCATGCCGCACGATCGCTCGGAAAGTGACATTTGTGTATTCGAGTCCCTCTTTACTACTGAGGCTTATTAGTGTGGCTCTGCCGGTGGCTGCGTGGAGCGGCGCGCGCGGTGCGGGATGCGACGGAGGCGCCGAACACATCAGCGGCGCCTCGGCGGCGGCGCCCGTCGCGCCATTACGTCCGCTCCTAGCGATTCCAGGAGCGGAGTAGCGCGGAAGAGTTTTTTAAATTTTTTTATAATAATATTTTATTTTGCAATTTGTTTAGGTATAAACATTTGGCAAAATTACATACAATTTTAATAACATGAGAGGAATAAGGTCCGTTGACCTTACTCCTAATATTACATTTTTTCAACAATTCATAGTCGACATGTCACGTCTAAAGTATTATATCGTTTAAGTCGTGTGGTGGTGTCACTATTGTCTAGTAAGTTAATGGCAAGAATATTTTGATGGTTATGTAGTCGTTGTAAGTATTTTGCGCTGGTCTTGTTAATTTCTTTTTTTATTGTTGTGATTTGTAAGTTTCGATTTATTGTGGCGTTTGATACGTACCAAGGAGCATTTACAAATTTTCTTAAGCTTTTAGATTGGAAACGTTGTAATATTTCAATATTTGAATTTTGAGCTTCCCCCAAAGTTGTATGTCCAGACTGGTTTTAGAAATGCTTTATACAGAAGAATATTTTATGCGATGTTTAAGGATGAGTTTTTTCTAATAGCCAGTTTTATTTTATAATTTTGAGGTCTAATTCTTTTCTTTTATTATTTATATATGTTTTCCATGTAAGTCTTCTGTCCAGTGTAATTCCAAGATATTTTGCTGAGTCGTTTTGAGGAATGTCGGAAGATCGTTGTGAGAAATGCAATGTCGCTGTCCGGGAGGCGCCAGGGTTCGATTCCCGACGGTGGCAGGATTTTCGACACTAGATAGACAGATGGGTCGGATTCAGCTGCTGTCTTTCAGTTAGCACTCGAGGGTCTGCGAGCAAGGGAAGGTGTTCGGTGATGGAGTTGTTCAACAATCGCGTGATTGGCATCGAAAGCGTACGTCACCATAGTATTCGACGAGCATCAACTGTCGCCATGCTCGAGCGGGGGGCGACATTATGTTGTTCGACGGAGAGGGAACGTTGGTTGTCGGTGGCGGATGTTTGGGATGGGGATACACCTGGGACTGAAAACTCTGGACATCCGCAGTAGAAGGATTTTTGAGATCGTCTAAAACGTGACTCATCATAGTTTTTGGATATAAAAGTTCAACCGAAAGTACTTTCCGTACTGGTACTGAAATACCATTTGAAAACAAAGTACATTCCAACACATGTACGGAAAAGTACCTGGTTTGTACTCATGATTAACGAAATTTGTATATCACTCGGAATTAAGTTTGTATATCATAAAATTTAGTTATCTTATAAAATAGTGTTTATCACAAGGCAAAATTGACTTTCATCAAAACAACGGGGTACTTAGACTTGGCCTATCAGCCTCCTCGAGAAAATCTCTCTTCTAGTCATAGAGAACACTCACTTTTTTGCTTTATACATTTCTATTATTCCAGTTTTACTTAGAGTAGAACAGGTGCGGGTGGAGATGAGTGGAGCCAATGAAAACCTGTTCGGGCGGACGCGCGGCGGACGCTCCCTCCTTCCCCTCCTCCCCTCCCCCTCCCCATCCCCTTCCTCCCCTCCCCTCTCCCCTCCCCCTCTCCCCCCCTCTCCCCTCCCCCCTCTCCCCCTCCCCTCCCCGCCCCTCCCCCTCTTCGAATTCGAAAATCGCATACATACACGTCCAGTTTATTTACTTGATTAATAGTATTTGCGATTAGAATTGCTTCAAACGGTTTTCAATAAAGTTTGTGGAATCCTCAATTATTTCTTGCGGCAACATAGAATGGTAACAAATATAAATTCACTGCCAAGACTCGAGTCAGCCAAACATCCTCCGAAGGGCCCACCAATTTAGCCACCTCTGCCGTCCTATTAGGACGTGAGACGTATACTTCTATAATAGCAGTAAGTGCATGGTGGTTTCTATTCTAGCATTACGGAGCCGAGTAATTGAGATAATGTAAAAAAATGTTTTTCGGGCGACAAAATGAAAGCTACAATGGATGGAATGAGGCTTGCCGCAAAGCTAGTCAACTGTAAAGAGATTAGAGAACTATGCAGAGAAAGTCTGAGCCATTCTATAGCAACACTAGTTGTTTTTTATTTATTATTTATTTATTTAAATTGCTAATTTTCTACAACAATGTTTTTCTGTGTCAAAAATATCTTCAATTTTATAGTTTAGAATTATATTGCAAATTTTGAAAAAAACGAGCAAGATCAAAAAATGGGACTAACACCATACTTTTTTACCGTTTTTTTATTACATATGTGAGGAAAATTAAAAGAAAAAAGTTGGTGCGGTTTTTGAGGAATTTTTTATTGTTGTACGTTTCAAACCCATTTTACGCAAAAGCTGTTAACGTTTCCAAAAAATGTACATGACCGTTCTTAACGGCTTAATTTTTTGCAAGAGTCTGATCCAAAAATTTGTATCTTCAATTTTGTAGCTTTAATTTTTTTGTTGCAAGTTTTGAAAAATCGTGAATGTCACCGAATATGAGACTTTCACCATCCTCTTAAACGTCTTTTGCACCATTGATCAACAAAATTTAATAAAATAATTTGGAATCTTTTTTTATTTTGAAAATGTGCAAGAGACTTCATATAAAGTACCTTCCAAAATTAAAATATCGATTTCAAATTCCAGGGGCCCCGACGTCAGCCAGAACAAGTTTGGATAATTGGCTAAATGGTTAAGCCCCTAGCGTTGACCACAGATGGACGGATAGACATGTTTTGCCGTCAATAGAAATTTCGGTATCAAGAACCAACAAAACTGGCTACACCACGAGTGAGAGAATTTTTTCTAAATTTAGCAACAGGATTTATCCCCCTTTTTCGTCATAAGAACCCGGTTTTTCCAGGCGAAATTTCGGCGTTTTCTGGCGCACGATTACATAACTTTCTCTTCTTGCGAAAAATGTGAGAATGTAAAAAATGGAAATTCATTCCAGCACATTTTGGGTTCCGGAATAGGTTATAAAACATTAATTTATTTTGCTAATCTTCACTGAATACAGGCAATGATGCAAATTGAACATTTTAACAATCTTCATCTGTAATTTCATTACGAAAACGTATTTGAATAGGGCCGGCGACCCCGTATTCATCTGTAATAGTTTTATAAATGCATTTAAAACATTTGTTCACATCACTGTAACTTTGTTGGTCAGAAGTGTATTGAATTCAATAGAATCAGTTTGCAAAACACTGTAAAGTATCTTGATGAACATTTTCTTTTGTAGTTTCATAACACGGTTGAAAGTATTTTTTTTTACTTTTTACTTTTTAAATTAATATTTATTAAAAGAAATTGCAAAAAACATTACTTTTAGTTCTGATTTTTTATTTGCCCAACATATACCGAAAATAAAAATGATTTAGATAGTGGTTACAATATTAATAATTGAATGTTTATCGGCCTCAGTAGTGAATTTGATGAGTAGCACCAAAAAGGTTGTATGGTTTGGAGAGGTATTCATGCGTTTAGGGCGAGCAGCAGGGACCTACTTTTTGCTTTGAGCAATATTCATGTCTATATCACTGATATTGCTTTTCTCAATTTTTTTGTCAATTTGAGAAGATACACCAATATTAGTAAAAATATTAGTGATTTTATCGTTTTCTTAAATTTATATTTTCACATTATTTTCAGGTTTCTCAACGATGTTAAAATATTCCATCAACGGTCTTAAAATTTTCCATTAGGCGTTTTTTCGTTGATTTTAATTTTCAAAATTCAAGTCAAATATTACGCGCAGAAAAAGCATGGGTTTTGGACCTTTTTTCTCTAAAAAAAATCGTTCTTTGTGGTTCAAACAATATATTTGAAACTCGTACCTCATACTTCAAGCTTAATGAGAGATTCAGCATATACAATCTAGAGAAACTAACCTGTGCACATGCTTCTTTTTTAGCGTTTTATGAAGACCCGCCATAAAACGAAAATGTTTGACATTTGCCGAGTCCACGGCAGTTTCATTTGATTAAAACGGTGCGTATATACGAGGCATCTCATGCATATTGTACGGTGCAGATATTTGCTTCCGCGTGAGAAATTCATGAGCTCGTGGTCCAACCGAACACGGCGCAGGTGTTCTATAAACTTCATTATTATCCCGTGAGACTGCATGACGGGACAATGCAGCATATACAGGCGATGGAGGAGTAAAAATAGAAGAATGTATAGGATGGTGTAAGAATAAAAGACTCGCGTACTGATTAAGAAGAACCATTTTTAGACGAAATACTCGTAGCATCATCATCGTCGATTTAAAAACTATTTTGGTTTTTTTTTGCTCATTCGATGATGATGATTATGATTATTACTATTATTACTATTATTATTACTATTATTATTATTGTTATTATTATTATTATTATTATTATTATTATTATTATTAAAGAGATGGTTTTTTAACGTCCTTTGGAGTTTTCTATGTCATTTTGCTACTGAATTGAACTTTGTCATTAGACGCGACACCCGTTCTGTATTTTCTTGTTAAAGATGAGCAAACGAATTTTACTTATATTCCTTAACCAATGCACGTATTGAAACAATTATTTATTTGTATATCTTAACTTATCTTCAGGGCATACGAGTTTGTTCCGAACCAATGATTTTATTATATCTTTCTCGTGTTTCTTTTCGTCACGGGTCTCTTCACATGAAGTTACATGTTTCTTAGGCGTCTGGTAAGTGAAACATTACTTGGAACTTTATTGACTGTCAGGACAGTTTCTAATCTGAGAAAATAGTGTTGGAAGAAAAAAACGTAAACACTTTCCTCGAGAGAAAGCTGACTATTTAAACATATATTAATTTTATTTGTTCTATTCACTTCTTAAAGAGTCTTTATTGAATAAGAACTGAAAATATTGATAGTAATCTATTTGAGTCATCATTCGCAGAAAATCATCAACGATATTGATCGATGATGAGAATTTCTAACCAGATCATCCCATCATATTTCAAAGCTTAGTGAAGGGCTACATCAACGTCAGCCCCTCTCCTTTGGCTTAAGAAAGCCTTTGGAGCAAATGCTCCTAGAAATTTGTGAAAATTAGAGTAAGATATTGTGAAACTTATAAATTCGTACTTTATTTCACCGAAAATGACACAGCGATGAGTGCCATGAGTGATGAGTATGAGCGTAGACGAGATGGGAGGAGAGATTGAGAAGGGTCACTGACAGGGAATCATTACGAATGGGTCCATGTTCACATAGAATGTGTGGAAGAATAAGGAAGCAAAACGTGCTACATCCAGTCGGGGAAACCTCCCTTGGCTTACTCAGTACTCGACTCTGCAGCTGCAGACACGAATAATATGCACATTTATAATTAGAATACACCTCCTAGGAATCATATCCATCGGGTATCAGTATCAACAGATTACTACAAGCAATCCACACCTCATAATACATTTGCGTTCCTGAACATGGTGCCAGATGGAATTAAACAATGAAAGTCGACGCACAAGTTTACGTGTGTCGTTTCTGCTACATAATTGCATCGTAAAAATCGTTTCTGCAGCATAATTGTAACTTTACAATTAGAGACCATACTGATAACCTAAAAATATTTTTTTTTACAATGATATCAAAAGAATTAGTGAACACTTGTATTGTATACTTTAAAAAGAATAAATTTTCCTGTAACAAGTTATATAGGTCGATGGGTCTTGACCTTTTATTTCGATCAGGTTTTTGTCCAGTTTCCCTGATACTTTGAGAAAAGCTTGAGATGATAGCGTATTTTGTTTCTGGCTTTAGATGTACCTTCGCTATGCGCGTTTTGTTGAGCCCTCCTTTAGCTGGTTGTGGCCGGGATCTGCTCTAGTCCCGGCCAGAGGCAATGCAGCGGCATCACGTGACGCCCTGAGCCACCTCCTCCGCTCCAGAATTCCTCCATTAGACTAGATTTACACACATCCTTTTGACGAACGAATTGTAGCTAACGCACGCACGCCAAGTGTGGCTTTTAATATTCAAAAATCTACACCGCGCTGGCGCGCGTTCACTATAACTCGAAAATTATTTCTCTAAAGAAAAGCGTGTAGATCGCGTCTTACAGTTGAGAAACAATGCAAGATCGTTTTTACCCGGTTTCGTATTAGCATGCGAACCGTGTGGTACGTCAGTGCATGCGATGTTGAAACTACAAACAAATATTTAGAGCTATCAGGTTCTTCTTTGTCAGCACAACCAAATAATACGATACCAGTCAATTTTTATCTCAATTGTACGTCTAACAGTGATGGCGGTGTTTTCCTGCCAACAGAAAAGTTATTCTCAGGGGATTTGTCGTCCTTGTCGTCGGAATATGGTTCGAGCATTGTCCTATTTAGTAAGGTACGATAAATATTGTTCATCTAACCATTTTTCTACTCATTCATAAATAAGTGCTCAATTTAATAACCGATACATTTCTTTACAGAACACATGTGACCTTCCGAATCAATGCGATAACGTATTTTAATATATATTTATTTTTGTAGTAGTTGTTGCTTTTAAAGCTACATCTCTTTTTGTAAAAAATATCAGAATTGTTAAGCTAAGCTGTATATTGAAGAGATTCTCTGTAACATGGAAAAACGAAATTACTTTCGATTTCGAATAATCTAAAAGAGCGCTTTGCTGCTACTCAAAGTTCACAACCTGTGACTTTATTAATATTTACGCAAAGTCACTTCTAGAATAAGACAAAATGAGAAAAAAGAGTGGTATGTTTGTAATAATGGCTACAAAATACTTGCCTGACTCGTTTCATGACTCGAAATCGTGACTTGCCTTTACATATCTCTTTATGAATTAAAAATTCATAAAACCTCTGTGTTGTTTAATTTTCGATGTATTTTATTTTATGTATTTTATCAAGGTTATTGTTGCACATTGTATGCACTGAAAGAGAATAATAATATAATGAAAGCGGGAACAATTCTTTTTTGTTGTCCTGAATATTCTGCTCGGTATACATGAAGCTTTTATGGCAACAAGCGTTCCATGTTTCTTTAATTTCTACATCATGAGGTTTTTCATTTTAAATTGATGTTCTATTCTTTTAATTTTGCATGAGGTCCATTTGCAACACGCAATGCATATTTTAGTACGCGACGAACACTATTGACGAAAGGAAGGGTAAGGTAATTGTAGGTACTATAGAGAGCGATGTCAAATGAATTTTGTGAAAGCATGTGCATTATTGGCCGTATACATTCAGCAATAGTTGATTGGTAAAGAATTCAACTATCTGCAATTAATTAGTGTTTTAAAATTATTTATTCTATCGGCAAACTTTTTGCAACGAAAATTTGGTATCTGTTCTAATCATGCTAATGGCTTTTCTCATTGTCTACAAAGTTAAGAAAAAATGGAAATTTTAGAAAACTGTGAACATTGAACTAAACGAAATTTTGACGCATGATATATCAGACCTACCAACTGATTTTGATAAATCGAACTATTTTCAGCTAATGATCGTTACTTTGCAAATTACTGCAAGATAAAGAATGCAACATCCTTTATTGAAGTACGTTTTGGTTATAAATTGTGCTTCTTGAAACTTCATCGAATATTGACATTTCTCATTACTACCTCATTGTTATCAGAATGAAATAATTGTAACTGACTTGGAAAAAAGTATTTCCTTTTTCAAGAAAAACCTATTCTTTATGATATAAATGTCCCCCAGGGGGATGACACAAATATTTTCCCGGATGTTACTAGTTCTATTTACGCTACTTGAGCTTTGAGTTAAATTATTTAACAGTCCAATTTCCATTTATTTAATTACGAGTACAGCCCAGAAATGTCTTTCCGTTGTATTGCGCATACTAAATATTTAGAGCCATCAGCTATTAACCGCTTTAATTTGATAAGTGCATAACAGAGCTGCATTCACAGCCGAGCGATGTTGCATTAAGTGAACTATTTTGACCGTGTAAAAATGTTGTTATGCTCCCAGTGAAGCATATGTTTGAAGGGAATGTAGTGTGTAACTTGTTTGCATGACAGCGGCTACTATCGATCTCCTTCTATCTGAAAAGATAACTTAATCATACGAAACAGATATCATGGAATATCACTGTAAGGTTAATGAGGTCACGTTTGTGATTATCATCACTTCTCAACAGATTTGGACTTGGAGACACGAAGAGTCGAACAAGACTTAAAAGAGATGAAAAAATACAAAATTAAGACAAAAACAGAAAGTATAGTAAAACAATCATACAATGACACCTCGCTTCTGAAACATGTTGAAAGGTGGAATTTAGTGGACTCGGCCGTAGTTACGTATGCAAATCTTGAGGTAACTTGGAAACACAATACATTGTGCTTCCATCTTCTCTGTGATACTGGTGAGTGAATTCCATTTCATCAACTTTGAAGGACTTGGTAACGTCCACGCTTTGCATGCCAAGGCAAGCGTACTCGCATTCAACTCCAGACCACCCTCCACTTAATTAGTTTTACCACAAGGACGATAAATTCGAAATGGAACACGTTTACTAATGTTTCCCTGCATGTTCTGCGTCTCGAGGGTGATTCCAATTTTCCTGCGGCGTTTTGAAGTGTTACATCACGTTTATTAATCAATGAATTCATGTCCATTCTATTTCTTCTGGCTTATAATGTTTCTTTGCTTTAAGTAGATCTCACATATTTTCTTCTTTTCTTGTATTTAAATTTTGTGAGCATTTAGTTCTATTTACAATAGAAGGAATCTTCTAGAAAATTGAAAAAATAACTGCAAAATTACAATATTGAAGATAAAAAGTTTATACTTAATGAAATTTGTTCTTCAAAATTGGATCTTCAAATAATTCATGTACTTTTTTATATATGAACAATTTCGCCCAATTTTGGCAAATTTTCGGAATTGCATGTGAATTGCCCGCACTTCGTTTGCTAGAACCTTTCATGAGTTTTCAGGTTGCAATACAATAAAGAAAACGCCGCGACAAGGCAGTTTGAAATTCTCAGAATAACGTCGCATTGCTGGGTGGTGTTTTTGGATTTATTGAAGAGAGTTTTGGTATGTCGAATATGAAAATTAATGTATTACCTTTAAATGATTTAACATATCGCGTCCAATGCTCTACGATTGGTAATGAGTTTTTAAATGATGGCAGAGATGTATTAAAGTGTACAGAAATTGCAGTGTTATAATTTCACGCAACCATTACTGATGTTAGAAAGAACGTGCTTGTAGCATCACTACTTTCAATTCTCTCCTTTTTTCATGTCTCGTTGTTCTTGTTGTTTCACTTCTCTCCTCTTTTTTCACCTCTCTTCTCTTTTTTCTCTCTTATTTTTCTTCCACTTATTCTTTCCGCTCCCTTTCTCTTTTATCTCCTCGAAATTATCTCCTCTTATTTTCGAAATCTCTTCTCTTTTCTATTTCTTTTCTCTTTTCCATTTCTTTCCTTTTTATCCATGCACCTACTTTCCTCAGAACTCTTCTGTTTCGCAATCCCTGACGCTACCTCTTCCCGCTTCCTTTCCCCCTTCGGGCCTCGAGAACTCTCCGTCTCCGATCGTCCCGTCCTCCCGTCCGCTCGTCTCCTCTCTCTGTCCGCACGGCCCTCCGCCTGCCTCTCTCGCAGTCCCATTACTTTCCCGCCTCGATGGATTCACGGGTAGCCGCCTCATTCTTCTGTTTCTCCATCGCTGACCCTCATGTCGATTTTTGCGCCACCAAGCCAGTGTACTTGCGCAATAACACTGAATATCGGGGTGTTTCCACAATGAGGAATCTGGGTTAACGTGACTCTATCCCTTCCACTTCAAAAGTGTTCATTGCTGAGTTCGACTTCGAATGCACATTTTGAGCGAACTGAAATGATTGCGAATGAAGGAAAATTTCAAGGGCACAACGGAAAGAAATTGTAACAAAATGTCAAGAAAACCGTCAAAAAGTTATTTTGAATTTAGATGGTTCGGCTCCCACAGCTAGGGAATAAAAATTGGATTCCATGTTGACTCTCAAAATTTATCGCAGTCAGGGGGAATTAAGAAATACTTTTCGAAAATTTGGATAATATTTAAATATTTTGTTAAATATTATTACGAAGTAATTAAATTTCAAGTTTCATTCATCACTCAGCGCAAAATAATATTTTTAATGAGAATCACTTGTTGAATCACTTTTAATCTTGTTCAAGTTTTTTGAAGCAAAAATTCAAATAAGCAGATATAAGCTCGAGTGTTAAAATATTTTATTTTCGCTTTATTATGACAGTAAATACCGTGGTCGATGGGCTATCGAGAAAAAAATCTCTTTGAGAATGATACATTTTATTGACCACTTTTAGATTTCATTCATTGAACATTTGTGTGAGTTTTCAAGCAGATTACGTAACAACTGATACCATCAAGGGAAATATTTTTCAAGCGATATCTCTGACGCTATTTGCACATTAGTTACGGATATGTTAGCTTCGAAAGGAAAATTTTGAAACAGGGCGCGAATTAAATAAATCGGAATAAAGCAAAAGGGCACGTTGATTTATTGCATCGGCGATACGGCAGCGCTGGCCGACCGGGAAGAGAATTCCCTGAGTAAACAGAAATTTACGAAACTCGGAAATTTCGGTGCCGAAACTTCCCCCCTCCCGCCAGTGCCCTTCGCCAGAGCAATGTTCACAAGCGGCGGAGAGGGCGAAACAGTCGAGCACGATCGCCCGGGCGAAGATAAAGCGGCCGGGGCTTTTTACAAAATAATATAGCCCCAAATCCGAGCAACACAGCAAAGCGCGTCGCCCCGCCCCATCGCCCCGCCGCGGGGGCGACAGACGGCCATCAATAAGCAGATAGCGGGGCCCGCCCCGGGCGACAACGGCGGAGCGCGACGCAGAGGGAGGGCGCGGGGAACGGGAGCGGGGAACGGGAGCGGGGAACGGGAGCGGGGAACGGGAGCGGGGAACGGGAGCGGGGAACGGGAGCGGGGAACGGGAGCGGCGAACGGGAGCGGGGAACGGGAGCGGCGAACGGGAGCGGGGAACGTTAGCGGGGAACGGGAGCGGGGAACGGGAGCGGGGAACGTTAGCGGGGAACGGGAGCGGGGAACGGGAGCGGGGAACGGGAGCGGGGAAGGGGAGCGGGACGGGAGCCGCGGCGGGCACAGAGGCTGGAGGGGGCGTAGCCTGTCTGGAGGAGCGTGGGTGGTAGTGTAGCGGGAACGATGTCGGAACAGGTTGATAGGGTGAGGCGGGGCTAACTGAGACTGGTTGAAGCAAAGCTAAGCACGGCTGGGGGGAGGGGGCTGGGATTCAAGAATTTTCTTGTGAAATTAATTACATACGGAATTACACATACCACTTTGAGACGCCTTCACTCTGCACTGGGTCTCTGAATAATTATGCTCTTATATACAAACACAAATCGTGTTAACAAGCGGTTTTTATACAAAGAGCTGGTTGCTGATTGCTGGTTGAATTCTTGCACCTTTATACAATTTTTTTAAGTATAAATGTAAAGTTCTGTACAGTATTTTATTTTTCTAGAGATAGTTTTTTACTAATATCTAACAGGACATTTCAACCTTGTACTCGAAAGTGTTGTATTCCTCTCACGAACTTAACCTATTAATGGAATTGTGTGTGTAGATGAAGAAGAATATGATCTACGATGCAATTTCACAATTCCTGATTGGCTTATATGAGCATTATACATAAATCAATTCATCCAGAGATAGTTTTTGTATCGACTAATTACAGTTCTGAATATTCTTGATAACCGTGGTGCCCAATTGTGAAGTGTTAAATTGATGAGGTCGAAAGGGACGATACATTACGACCCTGCAGTGATGGGAGACCGGGAAATAGTACAGCAATACAGTAGGATTGTTTAAGAGAAACTAACTGTAAGACTTCTCTCAGCGTCGCAGCATTGCAACGTAGAACATTCTTTTTTCCCAATAGGTGGCGAAGTATGTACTGTATAATGATGGATTTGCACCACCCAGCAATAACTCGTAGCCGAAATCTGTCGGTTTAGGAAAATGTTAAGGAAGTGTATTCTTACGAGAGGTTCACATTTCTCTTCGCCGAGGAGTGACAATTGCTCATGAATTCACATGACGCCGGGGAAACCGCCCACTCAAAACGCTACTTAAACTTCAACACACTCACATCAGCCGAGACGAGTGAGCGTGTCCTTGTTACCCAGCGTTGTTGGTATGTTCATCATTCGCTTCGATATTGGAAAGGTGAGCCATGATCTGTGTGACGTTTCCGTTGGCTGATGCTTTTTTCTGGGGTATCCCCAGAGACGTACTCGGACCCTATTACGTACTCGGACTCTTCTTTGAACGTACAAGGTATGTAAATTGTCTAAGAAGAGTTCACTTAGAAACGCGAATAAAGTGCCGTTTTTGGTATTAATGTGAAGCATCTTTACGCAAAACTCGGGCAACGCGATGTAGGTCACCTCTCTAATAGACGTCCATAAAGAATAGTTTTAGATATCTGTATGGACCTATACGTGAAGATATGTCGTCGTGTACTTTCTGAGTGTGTGTGTAAACTAAAACCAACAAACAATTACTGAGAGAAATCTCATTCGTTTGGTCAAGCCTTAAATAACCTATTTCAGTGGCTAGGAGTAAGCAACAACTAGGCCCGATTAATTTTTCAAGGATTCTCAAGCATGACCAAACTCGGGGGGGGGGGGGGGGGGGCAAAAATATTGAAATATTGAATAGTAAAAGTATATTTTGTATACAAATTGATAGTACAAAAAATAGTATCACTAAAGTGATTGCCTTCAAATTTGGCACGGATACTTTTGAGCGATCAATAATAAAAATTGAGTAGTTACAATTCAAGCACTACTCGCAAAAAATACACTAAAATTTTTTTTACAAAAATACTTTTCATTACAGCAATAAATATTTCTTATGTTGGCAATCTTTCTTGTTAGATATTTCAGTCGTAATGTAAACTCGTGTCTTTCCGTCTTCGGAAAGATATTGCCGTCTATTGACGTACTAGAATTGGATTGAAGTCTGAGCAAGATATTGCTGGAAAAAGCTCTTGCATGATGGTTATAATGCAATGGATCGGTGACAATACACATGTGATGGTTTTGCTAAGATTCACCTGCAAGTATGGTTCCAGCGACTATTTACAATCAACCAATTTCGACATTTCGATTCGATTAGTCTATAACCTTTCGAGAAATAAAACCAAACCTAACCTAACCTAACCTACGTCCTAATGCTGATAGCTAAATGATTCAGTCGTTCTTGCTTCGCAATTTTCTCACCAGTTACGTTGCATTCATCGAATTTCGCGAATGCTGATAAGTTGTTGCATAACACTTTTTTAAATGAACATAGTACATACTCGATTTTATGTTTTTTTATAAAATTTCTCATTTTACTGTGTGGAAATTGTATTTTTTAAAATTAAATTCCGAAAGGTTTGTTTTTTTTTTTTGAAAAATAGAGACAGTACACCGTGTAATTCACCGCCAGGACATCTACATACGGACACAGGTTTCCATCGCGGTCGCGGTGGGTGAAGCAGTGTGCAGCGGGGGCGTCGGGCAGGCCATGAGACGTGACGCCAGAGGACGATGGCAGCGGGGGACGGTACCGGCTGCGAGGGCGGGGGACGAGGCGGGGCGGCCAGCGGCTCGGAAAGGAAGCTCGTTTGTCATATCAGACGCCCCCGCCCCGCCCCCTCCACCGCCATCCCCCTCGCCACTGCCTGCGTCGCCTGTCGCCCCACCCCGCCACTGCCTGTGACTCCCATGGCGACGTCACATCGTTGGCGGGCGACTGCGCGACTTATTTTGGCCGCGCCACTCCGCTTCGCTCCGCTCAGTTTCGCGTCTCTCTCTCTCTCTCTCTCTCTCTCTCTCTGTCGCGCCGGCGCGTGGGTGGGGTTGTGCTTTTGCAGCTCACACTCACTGCAGACGACGTGAATTTTGAGAATCCTCGCTGTTCGATTACGAGGGGATGAGATCGACGCAAATTTAGATTTTAAAAGGGAAATGTTCATTTTGGAAAAGGTGCAGGAAAGAGCGGTTGCAATCTCCATGACTATTTATCTGATTTTAGAGTTGACAATTTTAAAGTCGAGTTTTGTGTAACTTTCGAACATAGTAAATCTGTCGTTTAACTTATTTTTTTTATATTTACCTCGAATACCAAAGTTTTCAATATTACTTGGTGTACGATAAAGTACTTACACTAAGGTACGTTTCACAAAATGTATACCACGTCATACTTACGAACAATCGCAATACTTTGAGTATTGCTCACTAAATAAATGAAGTTTCAAGTATATATTTCTTATCTGTGTTGTCTTTCAATAGTAGACAGATTTCGAACATATCAAAATTAGAGAAGACTGTGGGAATTTCGGATATTTTAATTAATTTTACATGTAAATCACATTTTTATGTATTGACAATATGAAATAATATAAAGAAATATATATCTTGTATCAAACTATTTATTTTGTGTGAAGCAAACACAAGGCATTTTACATTTACGAAAGAAATATTGAAATCTGAAAATAATCTTTGGAGGTATATGATAGACTTGTACCATTGAACACACTATTTTGGGTGGCTTTTAATAAACTTCAAGGAAAACTATTCACATCATATAATAATACCAATTAAATAAATGAAATGGCAAATACTGTCTTCCCATTGTATATATTAATCTTAAGAGTAACAACATTAAAATATACCTGTTTATTGCATACTTCTAAGACTTATTGAATATCATATTTAGGACTGTTACAGAAAGCCACCAAAATCCCCAATGTTTCAAATTTGAAGTTTTTTCCTAATATCTTTCTTGAAAGTACATTTAACTAGTAAATGGGTTATAAAAATAATTTCGCCACAATTTGAACACGGGTCTGGATTTACCTTTTTAAATAAATAACTGTGACTCAAATTAAAATGGCCTATTCGGAGTCTTGATAAAATTACTTGTGGTTTTCTTGTGAACTTTGAGAGTAGGAGAGGAGGATCCAGAATTGAATGTCTAACTTAACGTAATTTTGAACATTTGTTTTCCATTTCAAATCTCATAGTCCATATGTTGATAACAGAAGGAGTTTTTTTAAGTCATCGCGGGAACCAGAGGCGGAGATATTGTGAAAAGGAAGTTTGGAAGCATTTTCTGCTGAGTATTTCGCATTTTCATTTCCCTTAATTCCTCTGTGGGAAGGGATCCATGAAAGAGTGACTATACAGTTATTTTGGTATAGGGATAGAATACGTTCTTGGATTTCTTGAATAAAAGGATTTTTTGGATTGTTTATTTTGAATAGCAGAAATGACTGTTAATTAAACTATGAAAATAACCAAAGCTGAACAAAATAAAATCTGTAAAAACGTATCTAATACTTTAGCAATAGCCCAAACTTCACAGGAGGAAATAGAAAAGACGTCTCGTAAACGAGTAAACCAAGTAAGTTGAAGGTGATATGAAATTACAGTACATCCAGTACCACCTTCTTGGTTTGAACCAATTGTGAAAGAAAATATTATTAATAAATTTCTCTTGAAGTAAAGAAAAGTACGAGAAAACAGTTGAGGGTAAATCTGCATGAGGATTAATGGAAGGAGTGATCGCGAACCGAGGAGGAATGGGATTTAAACTTCTCTGATAAAGTAATGGAGGATTAATAGAAAATTCAGAATGATATTTGGAAATTCTTATACATAATGATTTTGGAAGAGAAAGAAATTTATCATAACCTTGCTGATTAAGTTATTCAAAGAGTATTTGATAGTGGGATTAAAAGAAGAGATAAATGTCAATAATAAAATTTTAAGCAAATTAATTTCCTTCTTAATTCTAGAGGACGTAAACCAGCAAACTGCAAGCTTCTCCAGTACTTGTGAGGACTGGATCTAAATGAGTCTCAATTTGGAGGACATGCTGAATTGATGATTAGATCTAGTTTTTGTAAAAGAGTAGGATTTGCCTAACTGTATACCGTTGAATCGTAATCAGTTTTTGGTTGAATAATAGTTTTGTAAATGTTGATTAAAATAGATGTATCTGCTCCCCATTTTAAAGATGATAAAGATTTTATTATATTTCGTCGAAAGTATTAATGTGATTGTTCCATGAATGTTTTGCATCAAAATATATTCCAAGAATTTGGCAGACATTGTTTCTCATCAATTGATGACTACCAATCATTAAATGGACCGTTGATTGATTAGAGATTTTCTGATTTGTTGAGAAAATAATAAATTAAAGATTATTTTTTTGGAATAATAAATCCTGAATCTCTTGCTCAATAGGTAATTTGATTGAAGGCTTGTTGCATTAATTGAATTGTTAAGTTCAAAATATGTCCTGTACAAAGAAGGGTAATATCATGCGCAAATAAAAACAATTTAAATAGTAATTTTACTACAGTCGGCACATCATTAACCGCTATTAATAAGATATCATTAATGACTGATCCTGGAGGTAAACCATTTTCTAATTCCAGTTTGGGGAAGTATGATCATTCCATCCTACTTCGATGTATCTTTTGATTATAAGTTGTTCATAAAAGCTAGCACATTTCCGTAATTCTCATTTTCTGGTTCTTACTGATTAATATGAACTTAATAGAAGATAAAATTTTATTTTAAGCCCATTACAGTTCCAGGCCAGTCCTCATTTTAAAGCGTCTAAATATCTACTCACTATTAGAATATTATTGTGCAAAATAATTTCGAAAATTTTTGTGTTTTTTTTCTCCTTCAGATAAAGGAATCCAACATCGTTTGTAAGTGTCATGTCGGATCACAGCACACACTTGTTCACCACTGTCAATGAAGACTTCGCGCTGTTTCGGAGCGTTTTCCTGCCATCCATCTTCGTGTCGCATTACTCATTCTTTCCATCTCACATGAGTATCTTCGTTGTTTTCTGGCATCGTCTCTCCCGAGAACACGAGACTGTGTATAGATTACGTTTTATGGAAAGAGCAGGATTGCTTTAACGACTCTTGTCAATTAGATCGCGATCCCTTCGCCTTCTGTGATTCTTCGCTTGCAATCGAGCGCGGTTTTACACGTTGTGATGAGCCTTATCGTGTCGTCGCGGTTCCCCGAGCGAATCTTCGCCGCTTTAAACTCCGCGCCCGGACGGCGGGAGGGGCGGGAGGTCGGTGATGGCTGTTAATGCCCCGTAAACGCGCGTTGCTCAACGCGTCCTATCGCCTGAATCTCTCAGGGCCTGTCCCGGGCCGGCAGCCTCGAGGGATCCTGTGGGAGGCGAACGCACGATTCCATCGGACTGTCGTTTCTGGGCCCCTGGGCAGTCCTCCTGCCTTTCCGCCAGCCTACCTGGCAGTCTTTCTGCTTGTCCGCGCCCTTTCTATCCTCTTCACCTGTCTCTCTCTTTGCCTCAGCATTTCCTCCCCTTTCCGCCTCTTTGTCTCGACATCTCCCAGCCTCTTTGCGTGGTTGCCTGTCAAACTTTGTGAAGTATATCTGAATACCTAGTCACTTTGTTCGAAGTCTATCTGCTTGTCATTTCTTCTCCGCTATCTCTAGTCTTCGTGTCGTGCTATCACTCTTTTTTCGTGTTGGCATACCACTCTTTCTTCGTGTCCGGTTTTCCTCTGTCTTCGTGATCGGCTGTTCTGTCTACCTGACAACCGTCGTTCTCTCTTTCTGCCGCACTAATTATCTTTGGCTCTTTTTCTGAACTGTCCCTCTTCTTACTTCTCTCTTTGCAACATGAAAGTATAATAATTCGAAATTGAAGAGACGTTGTAACAAACAGTAGATACCGAATATATCTGCATGTAGAAGAATTTGAGACAGTAACACAGATATTAGATATTTACAATCAGATAATGCAACTGGTTTACAGGCATCTAGTATCCGCCGATTCTCAATCGAGATGACGTTTATGTTCCAAAAGCTTTAGAGGGTCTTCCGTGTTAATTTGAAGTTATTCTTTATTATTTCTCCAATTGCATGAGAGACAATTATTACGAAAAATCAACAACTGCATATAAGCTATTCGGAGGACAGTGAATGATGGGTGGGCTTACATATTGCGTTGCGTCATCGTCCTGTTTGTTTGCGCACTTGACAGTCAGTTGAAGATTTTTGCGACGCCTTCCCTCTGAGCAGGACACGTATTTTGAAAATGAAGTTGTAAAATGTTCGTGAACTGCGCGATGTAAAACTCTTAACAATACAGAATGAATAGAAGATTCCTGAGTAGTTGTACATCGCGTATGTTAGTTTTGTGATGCTGCTGGTTCTATATCACAGCCAGAAATGAGGATCTTGATAACATAAAAGAGGAACATCTTCAAGTCTCTAGTTAACAATCTTTATTATTGAGTAAAACATTTATTGCTCTTGTGTTAAGGTCATTTGAAACTAGATCTTTGTTAACTTATAGTATTTGTTTTTATTACTTTACATTGTCTTTTTAAAATAATTTTACTTTTACCACCTAATGGTAACTAGTAATATAGTTAACTGAAATAACGCTATTTTAATTTTATAATAACTTCCGACATTTCCCTTACAACACCAAATTATTTGCATTTTGAATGTTAATATTTTAGAGCAGGAAAATCTTAATTCTCAATAATACTCCCTCTGATTGTGCTCTGTTTATTGCAATGAGAAGACTAGGATTTAGTCAGTGAAAAGCTAAATCAAACGATTAAAATTCATTATATTTTTTAATTTTTTTCAGATTTCTAAAATTAAGTATTAATTATACACATATGTTTGCGCGTGGTTAATTAATTTGTAATATATTGCTTGACTACATAAATTAAATTACAAACTGCAGGTTTCTCGTTTGGCAATCATTAGCGACCTCATTCGGACCTTCTGCGACGGGGCTCTGAGTTCCTAGCCTTCGTCACTCTTTAGAAGGTAGAAATTTACTAATGAAACCTCTCTGTACGATATTCGCTTCAAGGCATGAATTTAAACGCATAAACGTATGTAACTAGTATATACTTTGACCAGCGTCGAAAGAATGTCGTCACAACACTCTTGTTACTAATGCAATCCTTGAGGGTTTCGCGAAACCAGTATCATTGCTGATACTGACCTTCCCGGGAGAATTTTCAGAGATGTTTATCTCTCCTCAGAGTGCCCTCTGCGATTGGATGTAGGAAGTAGGATCGAGAATATGCTCTGCGCTTTGTTTTAAGCAGATGGTGCAAATTGGCTGTAAATGTGTATTGGCAATAGGTTGACAGCAAACGTGTACATTGTGCAGACGAGGAAGATGCTCCGTAAATAGGCGACTTATCTCTTCTCTATTTCCGATGAAGTAATTGAAGTCATTTTCGCCAACTTCATGGCTTTACTCAGCGAGCCAACTTTCTACGTCTTTGCCGTCATCTGCAGTGTCGCTATATGTGGCAGGAGCGCACAGGAGACACTCCACCCCGACTTCCTTTACATATTAATTACGTCAACACCTCGTCAGCATTCCCTCAATTTTCTACGTCTGTCTCCAACAAATTGAAAACATTCCCAAATTTCCAGTGATACATGCACAGAACAGCTAAAATGCGAGATATCAAGGATTTTGAAATATCAACGTTTTTATATCATTATATTCGACTTAGGATCCAGCCAGTACTAATAGATCTATCAAGTGGGAAAATTCAACGGAAATCAACAAGAAAAGATATATCAAGGCAGTCGTGATACCGAGGTACTTTTAAATGAACTTCAATTTATCGAAGTTTCAGTATATCACGTATTTTGCGACGTAGCTCTTTTGCTCACTGATGAGTTTCAGCGACGTTTTGCTTTTTGTCTGTACGATTGGCATATTTGATATCTGCCTCTGTTTAGAGTCTTTTTTCTGTTTGTTGCTTTCTTTGATGTCAGGAGAGATCTTTCGTTGCTGGATTGCGATTCTTTTGTAGGATTTTCAGCGATCATTGCAACACAACTCGAGTTCCTTCACATTCATGAGATTTTTCTTAATGAAACAAATTTTGTTTGTGGACAAAGATTTCAAGATGAAGGGGTTACGATCGTTAAGTTGCGTGCAATGCAAAGATTTAACCGCATCGTATTGTTTGTTTTGTGTGTCGCAACTGTCGCATATATGCAATAGGACAGATTATTTATTAGCAAAAATTATTTCGAGACCTCTTCTCCAAATTTCTTGAGAGAATACGAACACAAACTACTATTAGGGATGTTGTGGTGGTTACATTCCTAATATTTCGCGTGGTGCAAAATAGAAATATTTTACACATAATGGGTTGTCTTAAGAAAACCTATTTTGCGTAAACATTCAGAGTTTGACATTGACATATAGTACAAGACTATTTTTAACGCAATTAAATTCATAATTACATTTTTATGTAGATTCAAAAGAATTTTATGTTGCTAAAATCTCTCCTACATTATTAATCTCTCCACAGTTCTTGCGCAGTTGCGGATCTGCGATGTAATTAACTTAGGTCGAGCAACAACATTAAAAGCAAGAATATCAGACGTCTGGAAGCTAGTAGAGTAACATTCTCATTTTTTTTGTTTCCAGTTTTATTAACTGAAAAACTGTACTTCTTGGTTGAAAACTCTCAAGAAATTTACATTATACTACAGATTGGTATTTCTTTATTAGGGAAAAATAAAAATTAATTATTAACTGAAGAATAATGGAATTTTGGTATTACTGAAGTGAAGCGTATTGTTTCCATTATTCCTGCAGTTTATTTGATTCTTTGATGTATATTTAAAAACCTTTGGTTTTGAAAATATGTTTGAAAATCTTTGTACCATTTAATGAGAGCTGAATTCATCTCTAGAATGCGAGAACATACTGCGAGTTGCGTATCAACATGGTTCGATTAAAATAAAAAGAATAAATTACCGATCATGTAGAAGGTGAAATATCGAAACATCGGCGTGAATGAATAGTTTTCTAATTTTTTTTTCTATCTAAATGACCTAATGTCAAGAGATTGAAACCACTTTATAATAAAGTCGCGAAAAATATCTGTATTTGTAATTACGGTAATGAGATAAAATTGCGAAAGTACCCATACCACCTTCAAAGTTAAAATGTCTCAAAATTAAGAAGGAAAAAAATAGTGAGGAGACTTGACATCAGTCAGATCAATCGGAGAATATCAGTTTGGATGAAAATTGTGCTAAGGCGCAATAGTTGTTTACAAGATAGATTGACAGTTTTTTTTAAAATACGACCTATTTTTACGGCATCCAAAACGTGTGTTTTTGTCAAAACCTCATCTTTGTATGGAGAATTACAGAACTTTCTCTTTATTGGGACTACGAGAAAAATCCATCACCTTAAAGCCCCATAAATGCCACATTGAATTGTAACATTTACTCTCAGACAGCCTGAAAGCACCTAAAAGTATAAGGGACGTAAATACGATTACTGTAAAGCGTAGATAACATAATCATAAGAAAGAATTGATTTAATTACTATTGTTACCAATGGACTATTATTTCCGTACAAATCGAGTGCCATTTTGCCCGGATTAGCCGGAGCTTGCTGCACGACCGTCTGTTCTTTCTTGGCGCGCGTCACAACGATCGCATCGGAGAATTTCCTCGCGCCGGCAGCTTGTTGGCGGCGGCGGCGGCGCATCGCTAAATCTGCAGTGGCGTGTCTTGTCCGTCCCACTCATTCGCCGCCTCCGCCCGCGCCCCCGCCCGCCCATCCGCCCATCTGCCCACGCCCCCGCCACCACCAGCACCCGCGCCCCCGCCAACGCCCACGCCCACGCCTACGCCGCCACCCTGGCCCTCGCGTGCGCCCGGCCTGTCAGCGCCCGAAGCACGCCCTGACGCCCGCCCACCCCAGCCGCCTCTTCCGAAACTGCCCCGCCCACGCCTCGCCCCACGCCTCCGCCCGATTATTACTTTCGTACGTTTCTTAGATGTCAAGCGACAGTGTGTTCATACTTATTTCTCGTACAAAGATCGTTCAATTTGTTTTGTGTGCCTCCGGAATTATTTGCCATTGAACAGCTCAAATGGGTTATTCCGGTCTCTGATGCATCTTTTCAGAATACGAACGATGTGTAACGTATAGAAATAAAAATTCTGCGAATTCATTGTCATTATTTTCGAAGACGTGAGCGCCACTTACGAATATAACAATAGCCCTGCAGGGAAGAGGAACACCTATGGGGTCGTAAGATGGGGCTCTTGGATAAGAATCAATGGCCACTCATTGACAAATTCATCTGAATATACGGAAGTTTTTGGGAATGAATGCCGGCTCTGTAAGAGGTACTCATGTTTAGTGAACACTCGCTAACTTCCCATAACGATAGGTCAAATAACTGTTACTCCGTTACTCTGAGAACTCCATCCCTTTTTATGGCTTGTTTTTTTCAGCTCAACGAAGTTTGTCTTTCTCTAATATCCCCTCCGGAGACCAGTCTGACGGCTTTATCAGATGACGTACGTTTACTGGAGTTCAGCGTTAGAGCTCCATTCCTTTTTCGTTCCCTATATCGCTTTCTTTCTCAGAGTGGCGGATTACAGTAAAATTTGTCCTATGTTGCAGTTAGGCTCAATAAAATTGACTTTTTAAAAGAAACCCACTTACGAGCTAAAATGTTGTTTGAACCACAACGTAAGTACACATATAATTAAAAGATGCGGAAGTATTATCCTCCGAAATGAAATAATCACTCCATTTACAACAATTACAACGATCTCCACGACTATAGCAAGAACAAGGATAAACTGTATTTCTACACGACTGAGCGCACTAGCCACGACGGAGTGTCAGGCTGCGGACAAGCATTGGTCGCACACCACATCGCGTCTCCAGACGCTTTCGAAGTTTGGGAAAAAGTAATTGATTGATTATTTTGTTTCCGTGCGCCAATCGCTGTAGTCATTAGTTCCGTAAGTATAGTACATGGAATATTCAGGGGATGGTGTATCTCCCCCGCTAGAACGTGAGATTGGCGCCAACCCACTCGTCAGCTGGCGAAGGTTTCTTCGCCCCGGTGTCTCGTCGAGCAGGGCACCGTCCCAGCCGGGGCAACTTCTGAGCTACCGACTAGTCTCCTGAACTGTGCAGTAGAGTAGTGCAAGCAAGTCTGTGCGTTTGTATGTGTATTTGTGTGGGTGGACGCGCGCTCAACGAGAGTGGAGGGAAAGTGGGGGAAGCACTCTTGAATAAACATTTTATTTAGAATGTTCGCATAGCTCCAACTAGTATTATTCATTTCCATTTCTCCAATCGTCGTTTAGCATCTCCCTCCCCTTCGGCCCCCTCCCTTTCTTTTCGCTCCCTAGCGTTCCGCTTCCAGCCAGTTAGTTCTCTTTTCCCCCGCGGCAGCGTCACCGTCGGCGTCACGCGGAATTAAAGCCACTTCCAGCCACTTGTTTACTCTGCGCTCTTCAGGTGTAGGGGACGGCGCGATTCCCCGGCGGCGGCGGCGCCAAGTTCTTATCGTCGCGTATTTTTATACCCATCTATTTTAATATTTATCCCCGGCGACGCGGGAGAGTTACGGTTATGGTCGGTAAATTTTTATCTCCTCCTTGTATCGGGTTGTCCCGGCGAAGACGTAGCGCCGCCGCGGTGGGACGGAAATTCTTCGGAGGAAAGTTTTTTAAGCCTGCACGTAACCGATGGTATCTGACGCGCCGCGGCATCGCACCGCCCCCGTCGCCCCCTCGTCCCGTCCCCGCCGGCGGGCGTGTGTGAGTGAACGCGCGCGCGCCCACAGCAGAATCAATTCCCATAATAGCGAGGTCGCCGGTGTTTGTCAGTTGGGATCTGGTGCGCTAAGTTTCGCCCGTCTCCTCCCTCCCCGAGCCCCCGCCTTGCGTCTCCTCGCCGCCTCCGCCGCCCTTCCCCTCCTCCGCCTCCTGGTCCGCCCGCTCCGCCTTCGTCCACGTCCCTGCCGCCGCCGCCGCCGCCGCCGCCAGAGTTTTTATGAAGAGTCACACTGCGCGCGACGCCCAAGTTTCCGGCGGCGACTCATAAGTCAGCGCCGGCGCCCCCCTGCCGCCTGAGCGGTGTCTCGATGGGGCGGCGGCGGGTCAAAAGATTGAGCACTGGTCAAGGCGCCAAGGCGGAGACGGCGTTGGGCGGAAATGCTTCAGGGAAGACTTTTCGGCGAAGGAGAGATGGAAGCACCAAACAGGGTATTAACTGATATCCCTGCACTGCCTCTGACCGGGAGGTCCTTGGTTCGAGTCCCGACGGTGGCAGTATTTTTGACACTAGCTTGTCAGCTAGTTCAAATTCAAAGAGAATTCTAGCAGCCAATTGCTCTGATCGGTAGTTTTCAGTGGTTTCTCGATCACCAACAGGCAAATACCGGAGCAATTCCCTACTAAACGGGCCAGGGACCGCGCGCGATCTTTCCTTCCTCATCCTTGACCTATCCTCACCCTTTACTTACATACACTTGCACTAACATGCACTGCACTACCTCACATGCCGGAAGACCGGTCGGGAGCTTAGAGCTTGTCCCGGCTGGGGCGGTGCCCCGCTGGTGGGGGACTCCTGGTTAGGAAAAACTCCGCTAGCCGACTGTGGGTCGCCATCTAGCGGGGGAAGATCTCTGCCATCTCACATGAAAACACGCAATACATTTACGGGACTAACGACCTTAGCAGTTGAGCGGAGCTACTAACAATCAATCAATCATGGAAGCAGAAAAATGGTGGCGGAGGCAGAGGGAAGGAAATTTCGGTGCGACGTGTGAGGAGACGAAAAGTCAGAGTGCAGAGAGACTAACATGGGTAGTATCGTGTTGGGGTGATAGAGAGAAAAATACGAGAGTTACAAACTGCGCGCAGGGCAGGGGACTAAGGAAGCAGATGACGAATGACAGGCTAAATAGGAAAGATGCAGAGAAAATGAGAAGATATATCAGCAAAAATTCTCATGGTGATGAATTAATAACAAACAATGGAGTGAGATTTGGGGAGAGTTTCTGAATGAAATTGGTTGCAAATGAACAAAATCTCTTCCGAATTAAGCGGTAGAACGACAGTCGCGTAAAATCTTTAAGACTGAAATGAAAAGAGAGTAACATAGCTACCGACCAGAGCAGATAACGTATTTTGTTTTGTTGAAAATATGAACACTTTTGTGCTGGATCAGTACCTGACCCGAGAGCAGCGAGCGAGAGCAGAATACACCGCGGATTTAGAAAAGCGGTTAGTGCGAACGATCCGCCCACGCAGTGGCAGGGCTGGCGGACGATCGACTCACCTCCGGAGCAGCGCTGTGCTCGCGGGGGCGGTGCCACCGGCGTGGGCGGGGCGGGGCGGGGCGGGGCGGGGCGCGGCGCGGCGTCAGCGACGGTGACGGTGGCAATGGTTTGAAGGCTAGAGCAAGGGAAGATGGCGAGGTTGGTTGGTTGGTTTGGTTGATTGATTGTTAGTGATTCCGCGCGTGCCAACTGCTAAGATCATTAATCCCTTAAGTGTGGTGTATGTTTTCCTCGAGAGGTGGCGGTGATCTTCCCCCGCTAGATGGCGAGATCCAGCACAGCACTACCGTCCGACAGCGGGGTTTTCCCTAACCAGGTATCTCCCACCAGCGAGACATCGCCTCAGCCGAAAGAAGCACTTAGCTTCTGACGCGTCCTTTGGCATGTGTGGTAGGGTAGTACGTGTTAGTATAAGTGTGTGTAAGTAAAGCGTGAGGATATGACAAGGAACAGAAAGGAAAGATCGCGCACGGTCCGTGGTTCGTTTGTTAGAGTACTGTTCCGGCATTCGCCTGGTGGTGATCGGAAAAACAAGAGAAAACTACCGATCAGAGCAGCCGGCCTCTAGAATTCTCCTCCAGACACAGGGACATAACTCGATCTAGCTAGTGTGGAAAATCCTGGGACTGGAACCTAGAACCTGGAGGTCCAGCAGTGACATCAACTGATGCCCTGAGCCACCCCTCCCGGTGCGTAGATGGCGCCGGCGGTGGGTGGCGGCATGGGATGGAGCGTGGGCGTGGGGTCGCTGGCGGAGGGCGCCGGGCGCGTAAAGCGGCCGCGGTGGCGAGGGCGGTGCGTGGGCGTGGGCGTGGGCGGGGCAACAGGCGGAGATGGCCGCGACCTGATTCGCTGGATCGATGGGTCTGGGGCGCCGCCGGGCGTCGCGCCGGGCGCCGGGGCGCCTGCAGAGGTGACTCACCGCCGGCGCCGGCACAGGCGCCGGCGCCGCGTGGGTGGCGGACCACAGCCCGGCCGTCGCCCTGCTGACCCGGGGTGAAGCAGGGCGAGAAGGAGGAAACAAATCGGGAATTTGGGAGCAGAGGAGGCGGATTCGGGCTGGATGATGGGTGAGAGTCGAAGAACGCGCGATCCCGGTCGGTGTGGATCAAAATGCGATGAACGATGGCGATAGCTGCTAACTATATTGTAAACAACCCTCTTAGATCATCTTGTCTTTGCCGCGAAATAGCAGTTCTGGTGAAGCATGATACGAATATTTCGACCAAATAGGATAAATTGCAATTTCATTTATCACGCAGCTAGAAAGTGAGAGGCCACCAGCAGCCTCCACTATTGAGTACTACCATTGCTCGAATGGCATTATTTATCATGAAAAATGTTCATATTGATCAGGCAAAGATAATGCGACATTTAATAGATGTGACAAGTGTCTCCCCTCAACGAAGTATAACCCTTGAATATGGACAGCGACCGAGTTAGTCCTCGGCCATCTGAGGACGGCGCAGGCACAAGTGTTCCTTTTAATGTTGGCGGAGCAAATTGCGCTTTGGGAATTGTCGTCTTTGATGTGGGAGTTGTAGGGTTGTCGAGAGGCAGCGACGATGGAATGAGAACGGTTTGCCAAGCCGGTTCAAGTCTCCTGAAACAGGCCGTGGCGCGCACCTGCAGGAGGTCGCGCATTTAGCCAGTGAAGTACGTAGGGGCCGCGGCCGAGACGGGGGGGGGGGGGGGGCGCTTTCGAATAAGTCCACCGCGCGGCGACGTTCACGTGCGGGTGAACGACGGGATTTAAAGGTTTGCACTGTAACAGGGCTGTCCAACGGCCCACGCACTACGTGCTTCCGCTGGGGGCAAGTAGACTCCCATTTCATGGAGCTGCAAGGTGTAAGTTTTACCCCCAATCCTTGAAAATTACTTTAAAAAAGTTCGAAAATTTTTTTTTCAAAAATATTTTTTGAAATGCGAATTTGTAATCAAAAATTTTCGTAAACGTTGGGGTTATGGATGTTTCTGGAAATTCGAAACAGATATACGTTAAATATTGGAATGTAGAAAACACGTTTTTGTTGTGAAATAGGCTTACGAACAAATTGAAAATATTTTTTAACAGAATTGTTTAAATGTTTACTTTATTTCGATGTATTACAATCTTATCCTGTTAAATTATTTTCTTCCGATCTGCAAATTTGGAATAACTACTAAAATTTTGTATAATACGCAAAATTCGGCTTCAACGTAAACTGATGTTAAACCTTTTTCAAAAGGAATAAAACCTAATAAATGTCTCTTTTCGAAACACCCACGCTTTTTCACTGGACTCATTTTGCAGCTTTCTCGTGACGTTTGCCAACCCCTGCTTACACCTCGGGGTACTGGTCTGCTGGGCTGCTCGCAAAGCAGGCCGCCCGCACCGAACCAATCTGGAGGGCGTTCGCAGCCCTTCGCCTGGCGGACTGGAGAGACTTGCGGATGCCGGCGAAAGCGAACGATTCAGACCGGCGACACGCAGAGGCAAAAGGGAGAGGATTGTTAATTTGTTTCCGGCGGAGTTATCAGTTTGAACTTGGCTTCTTAATGATTTCGAGTATTTTTAATCAGCTTGGTATTGGAGATCAAAGTCCGACAGTGTGTATAGATAGGTATTTGTGCTCTCTAGAGTTAATTTAAGATGCGTGGCATTATTTGAAAGCTTTCTGGGAATTTATAAGAACTTTCTATGCCGATTACATCTGAACCTTGCTTTTGAGGAACGTTTCACTAGTGGACCTGTCAAGAGCCCCCCTCCCCCTCGACGATTAATTTTGCAAAAACGACGCTCCACGTGTTTGATTTAGCTCAAATCACTCTTTCAATATTCTCGATGCTAATAAGAACAAGGTGGGGAAATTTCAGCGAAATCAGTCGAGTGGTTTTTGCGTCTATACGCGACAGGCATACACACATTCCCTTCTATTTATATATAGATACTCTGAATAAGATACTGTGTTTGAGTGACCTGTAATGATGTGTATGTGATTGAAGTTATAATGCAATAACTGAAAAATAATATTTAATTCTTAATGTACTTGAAACTTTCATCAAGGATCTAGAGCAATTCAAAATTTCATTTATATATTCAAATTATTATTTATCGTTTTATCAAATCATTATCATTATATTATTTTATTCAAAACACGAGTCAATTTGGGGTAGGGCGTTAATCCATATGACATTTTTTAATACCACATACTGTTGCTTAAACATATCGTGCTGACAGTATAAACTGGTGAGCTTTGAACTTTTACTCTGGCCCTGGCCACCGTGATTGACACAAATGATCTAAAACCTTATTAAAACCTGTGAAATATATTACTAAATGGATATTGGTTTATGTCGATTGCGCAATCATCCTCTGAAAAATTGACGGTTAAAATTCTTTTTGAAACTTCCCCGAGAGTATGTAACACTGTACAGCAGATCTTAGCTACAAGGCCAGAATCGTCCTGGATAGCAGAAATTGCTAAGGCTGGAGAACCGTAGCTGCTTTGTGCCTTAAGGATCGTGGGTTCGAATCCTGTCCGGGAAATGAATTTTCGTGTGTGCGCGTGTACCGTTACCGCTACCCCCAATGATACTTGCAGTGGTCGCTAAATGATCTTGGTAATTGAAGAGTGACCTCAAATAAGTAAAAAATCGAAATACGCGTTTGAAAATCCTAAAGTCAATGGTTCATTAAGATCGATTGGCAAGTATCAATTTTGAAGAAAATCGGCTGAACGGTTTAAGCGCTAGCATTGACCACAGACGGACTAACAGACAGACGATTTGCCGTCAATCTATTTTTCGGAATCAAGAAATCACGAAACATTAATTCTGGCTACACCACGAGTTAGAGGAGTTCGTTAAATAATTTAGCGACTGGATTTATCCAATGTTTCGTTATCAGGGCCCTCTAATAGTGGTTTATCTGGCGAAAAATCGCCGTTTTCCGGCGCACGATTACATATCCTTCTCTCTTTAGGAAGCATTCGTAAGGCGAGAAAGTAAAAACGCTGTCCGAAACAAACCTGGCAGGGCGGGGAGGAGCAGTGCGGGCCGAGTGAGACAGCATGTAATGGGGAATTGCGTTACGAGGGCGAGTGTGGAGCTGGGCGGATGGGACGCGGTAGGGAGACAATGTGAGGATGGGCCACGCCACGATAGGGCGGGGATACACTGTAGATAGAAATGATTTCTTTGTCTGTCTAAAATATGAGTGTGATTAATAAATACCCGGGCAATGTAATGTACTAATTTACCTAGTTATTGTACACAATTATTTTCAGATATCACTTTCGGGTGTTATTGATTAGCACCTTCATGTCTACATTTGCTTTGTATTTGAACTGTCTCCAGAAATGTACCCGGGTCACGTATTTGTGACGCTTTCTCCTTTGCTACCGCGTTTCAGCTGTAGGGGCGCCACCGGCCTCGCCGTGTGCAGCCGTTATCGTCAACGCGGCCTATCGCCTACACACCCACGTGCCACGCTCGCACGAGCCGGTCGCCCTAAGCAAGACTAGTGGCGACGGTCCGTAGCTCGTATCAGCACCTTAATGACCGACTTGTCGCCTCTTTGTAAATCCTCATTGGGACGAACGGCCGCGGTGTCTGTGTGGGCGGTTGCGGGTTGCCCGGGCGGCGGAGACGACGAACGCAGGAGGTGGTCGTGATGAAGAGGGGCGGAGAGGAAGGCGGGGATTTTAGGGGAAGCATGAATTTTGGTGGGAAGGCGTGAGGATGCGTGGGGTAGCGGGGAGGCCTGAGGAGGTGTGGAGTGACGGGAGGTGGGGGGTGCCGGGAAGGTTTGAGATGGCGGGGTGGCGATGTGAAGGAAGAGGAGGGGAGACGACGAGGGCGGCGGGTGTGTTGTAGATAGTGGAAGAGGTGGATGGTGGAGCGGGTGGTAGCGGGTGGGGGGGGGGCGCCAAGCAAGTTGAGCTTCCTGACGAGGACGGTAGTCCTGTAACGGCCGCTGTGGTGACCGCCTGCGCATCCCCCCTCCCCCTCCCCCCTCCCCCCCTCCCAAGCGGCTGCTGCTTCGATAGTCGCCAAGCCCCCGCGCTGTGCGCTGCTCAACAGGCGAAAGTTTACTTAGCGCAAGACAAACGCTTCATATTTTGGAAATCTACACAAAATCAACACACTTTCCGTCTGGGAGGTAATCTTCCTGAATTTGGGACGTACAGTGGAGAGGTTAATTTCGAGAAATTTCCACTGGGACGAGTGGGGAGCTACTTCGTGCTCTTTGGTTTGTGAAGCAAAATGTCGTTGGGTCGGTTAGAACAGAAATCTCTGGATATTATATGGTTATCGTTCATCAAATATAGTACAATTTGTAGCATATTGTTATATTATACTCGTTACTGTTATTATTGTTATTCTGTTATACAGTCATTCTCGGGATCTTCCAGAATATACGACTATATATGGGTACTGAGCATTCACAAATGTTTTTTTTGTAGAAAGTTGAATACTAATTGCGAATGTGATTAAAAATTTTAAATATCTTAGTATTCTTACTTCAAGGTTTGAATGATGTTAGTTCAAGACATTAGAAAGTATCTAATAAGTATTAAGTGTACGGCCTACATTATTTCAAAGTCCGTCAATTATTTCTCTTGGTTGTGTAATGTTTTATTTAAGGAGTACGCAGGTTTGAAAACATTGGTATACTGCCACCATATCTTCAAAAAATTGTTGTTGTTGTGACAAGTCTCTTCATTCCTGAAGAATTAAGCTTTGAGATATAGGTATTGGGGTGAGTTTTCGTTCGCATATACAATGAAATAATTATATGAATCGTCATTGCCAACAATATTATTTATTACAATAGCAGCTTTCGATGGCTTAGCCATCATCGTGGTCATCATCCTGAATACTATTGTAACAAATAATATTGTTGGCAATGATGACTCATTTAATTATTTCATTTCTTCGAGATGTAGGAAGTGATAGTGACGTAAAAGTGTCGCCTGTCTGAGAGCTAATATTGCAATCCCTGCAACGCTCCAGAAGCGAAGACTAAAGTGCTTTTCTGTCGTTATGTTATTGTGTTAACATTCTTTTGGTGCAAAGGCATCCTTTTTATTCTACATTTGCGATACATTTTGAAAAATCTTTGTTTAATTCAGTTCCGGTGGTGCTGCTTCAACATAAATTGGTATTTTTTTTTGTTCTTTTATGTGTACTTGATTCTCAGGAACAAAAGATGTAAGAAGTTACTGTCTCGTATCATATGTTTGGTGATTAAAGAAGGTAATAAGATAACATAATGCGGCTCACTTTAAGTGCACCATGGATGTAAAGGAAGCATTTCATCTAACACATAAGAGAAGAGACATATCTCTGGATTACGAACGCCTCCCAATGCACTAGCAGCAACCCTCACTCCTCCCTGCATTCGGTAATTTCTGTTTCTTTGGTTGAGGCTCGCGTGCCCGAGCTTTGGCTGCACGTTCCGCATAGGAACTTCGAATTATTGCGCCTCCTACGAAGCCGATCTCGCTCCGTCGCATCAGCCTCGTTGTCCTCCTTGCCATCACGCTTCACGCTTCACTCCCTTCATCCACCCCGTTCCACCGCCTGCTCCACCCCTTCATTGTCCCCTTCATCCGCCCATTCTCCAATTCCTTTCTTTACCCCATCCCCTACCCCCTTCATCCACCCATTCAACCACTTTCCCCTCCTTCCAGTACTCTTCTTTCAACATATCCTCTACCTTCTTCTTTCACTCCTCGCCTTCTCTCTTCCATCTCCTTCGCCCGTCTTCAATCCACTCCTTTTCCCTACTGCCTCTCCCTTCAATCCAGCCCCTTCCTACACTCCTTTTCTCCACCATTCCTTCATCCCTTTCCTCCACCTCGTTTCTCCATCAATTCATCCAAGTAGTTGCGTCCTTCCGCCACCCCTTTCATCTCCTTCTTCCGTCCCCTTTCTCCTCCTCCACGTTCACCCTTCCCACCGCCCACATTTCCACCGGCCGCCCGCGCCTCGCCCCTCACCTCCCTTGGTCGCCGAGCTGAGGACGCGAGCGCAGACGGCGCCCTTCGCCCGCCCCTGCGCCCGCCCCTGCGCCCGCGCGGCGGCTGGCGTGGTTTTTGCCGCCACCGGCGCGGCCTCCGATAATGATTTTATACGGAGGCGGTTATGAGGTCGTGGCGGCATTGCACGGGGACTGGAGGGCGTTGTGTATCTCCCTGCGACCCCGCTCGGGGGTAATTTTAAAAATGAACCGTCTGCGCCCGCCGGGCCGCTAGCGGTGGCCGCTGTCTAATGGGCGGTCGCCACCGCCACCGCCGCCGGGGCGACCGCCCGCGGGCGATGCTAGTGATTAGGCCGCTGCTGGGTGGAAGTGTGTGCTCTGGGCGCCGCCGCCAGACTGCGCCCGCAGCGCTGCACAGCTGCAGGTCGGAGCTCTTGGATGGCGTAGAAATTGTCTCCGCTGTGGGACATTGAATACACTCGATACTTACTGGAATCGATTCAAAACTGCATTGTTGGAATGGAAAAATATGGGTGTAGTAATCTGTTGATGTTCTGATAAAGATATCCAACGATTGTAAGTAACGTTCCAGTTTTGACAATGGTTAAGAAAATATTTTGGTTTTGGTGTTAGTTTCTGTTTTTCATGAAACGTTGAATCGCATACATTTTTTCTTAAAAATATAAATTGTAACAGGTTTAACTCTCCGACTCTGTTTCTCAAAAACTTACGTAGACACTGTGTGGGGTCTTTTTTGACCCCAAACGTTTTACACAATAATTTACAAGTATTTGAAGCAAGAATGTTATTTGGAATTATTAATTGAGAAAATGATTCTATTGATTTGCTTTATTGTACTAAATAACAGAGAATAATGTTATTTTCAGAAAAAAATATTTTAACGTATTCTTATTACAATACATACATGTCTATTATACCAGCATGAGAATGTTTGAATCACGGCTACCAAATTGTAATAGACAAATACACCAAATTATCGCTCAGGAACCGCAACATAATATTACAAAACGGAAAAGGAGACTTTTAGAATTTGTCTTGTAATTTAAATGTTAAATGTGGCATTTTTGACTCCAGCCGCATAAAAATTGAATAATTTCCATCAAAGAAACATACTTACAAAACTGAACAGATTAAAACATATTAAACTGGATATAGCATATCTAAAAGGAGAAATTCAAGAGAATATTTTTCAGAATTTTGCGAAACATTATTTGTCCCTTTAGGTCAAAAAGACCTCAATCACTGTCTAAAGGATAAACGGCAATCATATCCACATTGCATATAATTTAACGGAACTTTGTTCTGGTAACATTGGTTTCTTCTGAACCGCGATCTAGAATAACTGATCTTTATATTTTGTGAGTCGAAACAAATTTTCTTTGTAATAAAATATAATTAATTTGAATTCCAGGAAGGATTCCAAATATTCCACTACATTTCATTTTATATATATATATATATATATAGTATATATATATTATATATATATATATATATATATATACCAGAGGTAACACATTGTATTATTAAGAACTAATTAAATCCAGTTATTAACACTAAACAGTTATTAAGAACTAATAAAATCCAGAAGCATTTTATTTGATTACATTTGTAGGAATATATTAACTGATAATAAGTTGTTCGGTCTCACTATTGAAACAGTGTTAATCCTACATTGTTCAAAACGTCCAATCTCCTGGAACGCTCTCACACCGTCATTCTCATTGCTAAGCTATTTGTGCAATTGGTGGAATTTTAATTTACAAAAAATATATGAACTTTATTTAACGTCATTGACTCATTCCACTAATTGCAATAATGCATAGCATTGCAATAATGCAACTAAAATAAATACGAAACTCCAGAGAAAAAATAATGGGTGTTGAAGACATCTACTGCAAAGGCCACTTGAACATAACCCAGTTCAAACATTTGTTTATATTTTAATGCCTGTTCACCCGCAGCCGTCATTGTTTCTTTCCAAACGTATGGCTTATTTTCTTCTTGTGTACTTTTGTAATTAATTTGATCAATGAAATTTTTATTGAATTTTGTATTGTAAAATACATTACTTTCAGCTTCTACGAGGGAACAATATGAATGGTTATTTCCTTGCGTGTAATTAAGCATTAGAACATATTTTATGGTCGGTGTTGTGTATGCAGTTGGTCATTTTCGATTATAAACCAATATTTATTCTGGTTTCGATTCACCAACGACAATATTGCAACATCAATCGAGAGTTTCCTCTGTTCTTAAGACCGAGAGTTTGAAACTGTGGTATTCAATTTTGAACAGAAACAATGTGATGACAAACAATTGATTTAATGGAAATAGAAGCTACGAGACTGAACATATTTGTGAATACTGTTGTATTTAATAATAAGGTAACTAACCTCGCTGACTGTTTTGACTTCTAATATCAACTACAAATAAGAATGCATCAGAAACTTTTTTAATGACGACAGTGTGGGTAACTTCTCTGAAGACGCTAAAATAATACTTACTTAGATAAGACTTCTTAACATTACGCAATATTTATTCATATTGTATAAGGTTTGTTATTTAAGGATGCAGTTTTTGTATTGCATTTGTTTCTTTTTCTTCTAATTAACGTATGCATTTTTACATTTTCTATTTTGTCGATGTCCTTGGCTTTCAGCCACCATCCTGGTTGAGATTTTGCCTACAGGCATAACCTCCATGGCGCAGACTTGTCACTCCGAGCGCAGACAGACCCCCTGCTACTCACCAGCTTCCCCCTCCCCCCCTCCATCCCTCGCGCCCATGTGCCGCGTCATCGAGCTGCGTGCATTCAGTTGGACAGGCAGCTGGCTTCCTAGGTCGTTTGCTGGAGTTTTCATTTTTTTTTTTATTTTGAGTTAACATTAATCTTCTTTTTTTATATTTTTACCATATTTTTATATTCTTTTTCTGTTATTTTGTGTTTTTAACTAAATCATTACTTTTGATTACTTACACTAATGTCTGTAAATCAGCAGACGAAACGTCTGACTTATCCCTCATTTTTTGGTTGAAACAAAATTGTTTCACTTGTAGAATACAAAATAAAAACTTTAAAATATTTAATAATCCAAGTGCTTTACCACTACTTATTAAATCATTAGGTCTTGGACCAACGGGTAAATTGTGTGCGAGTTAGGTATACTATTTTCTTTGTTTCTTTTTACTTCATTTCTTCTCCTTTTCAATATTCTTCCTATTCTTATAAGTATTCTTTCGCTTCCCTAGATACTAGCAGAATTTTGTTTTAAACATTTTCCACACTTATTTTAGTTGAACGTACTTTATATTGCTAAATATTCAAATTCTCTTTTTTCATCTTTTTGGAACTCTTCTCGACTAGTTTTTATCTTTAGTGAGCTCTCGCACTCAGTGACAGCCCTTTAAATATATTTTTTACGCGTTTCTGTTCTGACATTTTCATTATGTGATCTAATCAGCTTGCACTTTGTGACAGGTGTACTTGACAACCAATTGCGGTGCAAAACGCTTGACTTGGCGCCGATTGGATAACGACCTGCGTTTGATGGTTTCCGTGGAAATGCGTTGGCTTTTTACAAGTGTCAATCTCGTTTTTATTTTAATTAGAGATCTCCCTTCCTCAGTACAATTTATCTACTTCAGTTTCAATTATGTTGTTCGTCTCTTGATAATTTGGTGTTTCTGTTGGTTGTGACTGAACAATACTTCCGTAATATCCTTTTCATCTTTCTCCTTTTTTTAGTCTGGTGCTGTTGTCTCTTATTCTTTCATTGCAGATTTTCGTTTCGCTTCAAGTCAGTTAAATGAAGAATATAAATGCCGTGAGAAATTGCGGTACTGAAACGGCTTATCTAGTTTCAATAGTTTCAGCGTGAACGTTTTAAAAATCTCATCTACGTATTTAAAATTGGAAGGGTTTTTTGTTAAGAAAGTCGTTTGAGTTTTCTACGCAGCAACATTACTTGATTCTTTCTGTAGTGAAAAGTAGTGGGCTCTAGATGTGTTATCAGTTGATTTTAATAACCAGTTTTATATGGTTATATGAAAATTATATTACATTAAATATTATTAATATCTTAAAATTAAATTACTGAGGCCATTGTTCAAAACCATTGTTACTTTTAAGTCTCCACATATATACCATTTATATTTCTTATATTTAATTGAAATAAATAGTAGTTTTAAGTAGGTATGTAATTATTTCATAAATTCCGCAT